>SEYY01023400.1:25000-27389 GCA_009176605.1 Armadillidium nasatum
ATTAAAAATATAAAAAAAAAACATTTAAATAATAAAAAAAAGCATAAACATCCATGAGATCATTGATATCATTGAAATCAATAGGGGGGAGGGGGTGTATCTCCCCAGCACCTGTCCACCGTGTTTTCCATGTTTTCCATGTTTTCATATCAAAGTATTTGACGCTTTTCACCATTTTATTACAAATATTTTTAAAAATTTATTTTATTTTTAAAATTATTTAATATATTTCTTTTAATTTTGTAACAAAAAGTACTAAGATCAGGGTGAGCACGCACGCACACACACACACACACACACACACACACACACACACACACACACACATACATACATACATACATACATAACATACATACATACATACATACATACATACATACATACACAAACACACTCCCTTAAGCACAAAATGACAACTCAATTCGCACAAAATCACAAAAACACCTATATCCAGCATCACAATGCACAAGTCACCATAGTCAAATACACAAAACTCAAGTCACAAAACACCAATTTGAAAGGCATAATTTACATAAAACACTTATCTCAAACAAACAAATTACATATTTCACCTAATTTCATCACCACATCTCACACAATCAACAACTTCAAAGGCACAACATACAAAATTATCAAACTCAGACACACAAAGAGCAAATTTTCTCACCAGTATCATCGCAGACATAAAAACACTAATCTCATTCACACAAGCCACATAAGCACCAACCTCCATCAACACAATACACAAAACTGCAATCTCAAACACATAATCACAAAACACACTCAAGTCCAGCGTTACAAGACACAAGTTCTCCATAGTCTAAGATGCAAAGTTCAAAAAGCTCACAACAACGCACTCAAGATCCTCAGAACAACAGACTCGAAATACAATAACATTAAGCCAACCACATAAGCAACAACACACTTAGCCTCAGCAGCACAAATAACAAAAACAACATTTTTCGGGGCACCAATTACCGGCACATAAGCACAACTACACACAGACACAGCATAGCAAAGCACAATAATAACAGCAAATTCATGAACACAAAGCACAAAGCTGACATATTTTCAACAATACAGGTCGCAGAAACACTATTTTCGTACACACAATCAACAAAAATCTCTTAATCTCATCAATTCAGCACCACAATTATCCAAGTTTTCAACCATACAATTCACAAAAACACTTAACTTCACTAACACAAGCCACAAAAAAATCAAACTCAAATAACCAAAGTCCATAATTCAAACAAGCAAAGTCCAAAATTCATTTATTTTCAACATCATAGATCACTAAACATCAAATTCACACACATCATCCACAAAAACTCGCTTTTCAACAACATTATATATCACAAAAACACCATAATCAAGCCACAAAGCACAATTTTCACATAGCTTCACTTCCCACAAGTCACAAGTACAAGTCACTAAAGAACATTTCAGGGGTACCAATCACAAATCACCAAGCTCAGGCACATAATTCTCAGCATCATTACATAGATCCAGTAAGATATTTCACATTATCACCAATCTTCAAACACACAGCACACAAAATTCACATAATTCACCAGCTCATTTCACATAAAAAGCATCATATCCAAGCACTCCATCCACAAAAAACATTTATTTCACACAAGCACCCTTCCCAAACACATATGCCACAAAAATCGCTCAATATCATTAACACAAATCACAGATCCACTATTATCATGCACCTAAACCATATTATCCACCCAATTTCATCATCACAAGTCACAGAAACATTACTCTCATACATCTAAGCCTCAAAATTCACTCAATTTCATCATCACAATCACAGAAACATCATTTTTCATGCACACAAGCCACAAAAATCACCCAATTTTATCATCACAAGTCACAGAAACATCATTTCTCATGTTAACAAACAAAAAAATTTGCCAAATTTTATCATCACAAGTCACAGAAACATCATTCTCAAACACATAGACCACAAAATTCACTCAACTTCAACAACACAAGTCACAGAATGTCATTCTCAAGCACATATCCAACAAAAATCACTCATTTTCACTAAACATGGCAAAGAAACACTCTTCTTCTCAATCTCATAAGCCACAAAATCCCTCAATTTCATTAACAGAAGTCACAGACACACCATTCTCAAGCACATAGACCTCAAAAATCATTCAACTTCATCAACACAAGTTACAATACGGCAAACATTTTCAAGCACACACGCACACATACATACACACACACACTTCCACAAAACATTTATTTTCCATCAACAAAATCCGTAAAATCCCAAACTCAAATAAACAAAAGACCAAATTACATTTTAACTTCAGTATCATTGATCATAAAACAGAAAATTCAATCCAGCAAATTCATGCAACCC
>SEYY01023401.1:0-17500 GCA_009176605.1 Armadillidium nasatum
ATATATATTATATATATATATATATATATATATATATATACTAGTATATATATATAGGGAGGAAACATTTGGTGAAAAGTTGAGAACAGTTTCGTAAATTATAAATATTTAATTGAGTACTTCCGCAGATTTGTCCTTAATCCTGTACGTCAATTTTCAGGTGAAAAGGTCATTTCCTCCCTCCTCCCCACTCCTTCAAACTCCCTCCTCCCCCCTTCAAACTCCCTCCTCCCCTTACTTCAAACTCCCTTCTCCCCTTCCTTCAAAGTCCCTTCTCCCCTTCCTTCAACTCCCTCCTCTCCCCTCCTTCAACTCTCTCCTCCCCACTCCTTCAACTCCCTCCTCTCCCCTCCTTCAACTCTCTCCTCCCCACTCCTTCAACTCCCTCCTCTCCCCTCCTTCAACTCCCTCCTCTCCCCTCCTTCAACTCTCTCCTCCCCACTCCTTCAACTCCCTCCTTCCCCTCCCCTTACCCTCACCAATAAAAGGAGAGAGTAATGTCTTTATTTTCATTCAGTATTGAAGCGAACATAAAAAAAAACGTTTCTTTCTATTTAAATTGAAAATGAGGCATTTGAGGGTAAAGAGTATAATTATTTTAATATGTAATAAAATAAGCAGTTATAATCTGATGCTCTCACCTTCGCTGCTTCCCATTTTGCTTCATTATCATTATCTATTATTATTATTATTATTATTATTATTATTATTATTATTATTATTATTATTATTTTATTATTATTATTATTATTATTATTATTATTATTATTATTATTATTATTATTTATTATTATATTATTATTATTATTATAGTAGTAGTAGTAGTAGTAGTAGTTGTTGTTGTATTAGTAGTAATAGTATTTAATAATATATTATTATAATAAAAAATGCTTTAAAACTTAAAATTTCCAATTTGTTTATAGATGTTAATGAGAAGTAATAAATTTTTGAAAATTTAAATAAAAAAATTTTTAATTAGGAAATTTTTCCTTTCATTTTATTCCAAAATAATAAATATAACTTTTTAATAATAAATAATAGTTGCTCCTTACTCTGAAAAAAATTGTCCTAAAGAATCGTTGGGACAAGTAGCAAAAATTTCACAGTAAAATTTTCAAAAATGAAATGTCGCTTTACAGATTTATTTTCTAATAAGAAAATAATTGAAAAAATTTTTTTTGATATTTTTGTCACTTTTCACAACGATTTATTAGGGCAATTTTTGCAGCGTTGGAACGAGGAAGTGGTACAGAGTCAAAAAAAAAAAAAAAAAAAAAAACTTGCCAGGTTCCAAAAGCTTTTAAAAAAAGCTGCCTTTAATTTCAGCTCAAACTGTGTACCATGGAAAAACGGTAGAGTGATTGACTTGCGGGCTTGAGGTCATAGGTTCGATGCCGCTTTCGGATTCTAGGTGTAATCTACCTTTTAAGTTGCCTTCCGCGAATAGGGCATTGCCCCGTGATGATGTAAGGTTTTTATTTATTTAAAAAAAAAAAATCCTGATTACGTTTTAGGCTCAATCTAAATTTAGACCCCAGGTCCCCCTTACCTTTGGGGAAATTAATTTAGATAATTATTTTTGATTAATTTTTATACCCAGTCGGTGACTGTTCTAACTCCTCTTCTTTATAATTAATATTATTAGTATTGTTCGTATTATTATTAGTATTATTATAATAAAAAATGCTTTAAAACTTTTTTTTTTAAAATCTCTCTTGTTATTTTGAATTTTTGAATTTTATTATAATGTCAAATTATATTTGACCTCAAGAAAGAGAGTAAAATTTCAGTAATACAAAAAAAAAAAAAAAAAAAAAAAATTCATCATTTTCATATTCACAATTATCTCTTCTTTCAAATTTTATAAGATTTATAATCCTTTGCCTTCCATTAACGTGTCACAGTTAATGTAGAGAATGTTTTTTAATAAAGTAAAAGTACTTTAAATTTAAATTAAAAGAAATGTAATATATTTATGAATTTGAAGAATATAATGTTGAACTTCCAAATTTTCTTAATTTCAGGATTGATTCTCTCTCTCTCTCTCTCTCTCTCTCTCTCTCTCTCTCTCTCTCTCTCTCTCTCTCTCTCTCTCTCTCTCTCTCTCTCTCTCTCTATATATATATATATATATATATATATATATATATATATATATATATATATATATATATATATAATATATATATATATATATATATATATATATTATATATATATATATATTATATTATATATATATATATATATATATATATATATTTTCTCATTGAGCCTCATGAAATCCTAGTTTACGCTTGCTTGCAATTTTATTCAGATTTATTCACCTCCACTGGAGCGAAGTTAAATACTCTAAAGTAGAGTTTCTCAACCTCTTAAAGCCTCGCGACCTTAAACATATAAAGTTAACAATCCTCACAACCCCCCCTCCCCTCTCCCCTAATTACTTCTTATGCCTGGCAGTTGTTAAATTCAAAAGTGCAGATTGTAATAGTTATCGTACAGATGATTAATAAATTTAAAATATTCACGACAATTAAACTAAAACAAAATAGTTTAAGTTTTTAAAATTCATTAAAAAAATATATATATATATATTAAAAGTACGAATTTTGTAACAATAAATCTTTGATTACATTTAATTAAAACAAAGGATATGAGAATTTTTTTTTCCGAACATTGTTTTATTTTATTGTGACCCATTGTGACCCTACGTATGTAATCACGGTCCCAGAATATATATTATATATATATATATATATATATATATAATATATATATATATATATATATATATATATATATATATATATATATATATATATATATATATATATATATATATATATATATATATATAATATATATATATATATATATATCAATTTATATTTTTTCAAATGGTGGAATGGAGTTAAAATATATCAAATCATTTTCACTCTCCACATTATAATTTTTTTTTTTTCACATCACATCATCCATCTCTTTCTCATGATCAATCCAATAAACTTTACCAGCATTACCATTGTGCCTCTAAGCATGTCACCCTTTATATAATATAATATTAATATATATATATATATATTTATATATATATTATATATATATATATATATATATATATATATATATATATATATATATATATATATATATTATATATATATATATATATATATATAATATATTTAATATTATGTATATTAATTTATATTACTATATATATATATATATATATATATATATATATATATATATATATATATATATATATATATATATATATAATATATATAATATATATATATATATATATATATATATATATATATATATATATATATATATATATATATATATATATATATATATATATATATATATATATATATATATATATATATATATATTATATATATATATATATATATATATATATATATATAAATATATAGAACAAAAACTTTTCTAAATACTTTTCATCCTCAAAAAATAAAAAATAAAAAAAAAAAATAAAAAAAAAAAAAATTACGAAATATATATTTGGATGTTATGTTTTGTGTTGCATTTGATAATCTTTTTCTTGACGTACTTTCTTCGATCCTTTTTTTTCTTTCCTCGTCTTTCCAATATAAGAGCAAAGCTTCTTTAAGACACGCCGAATTTTGTTTCCTTTTTTTTTTTTTTTTTTTTTTTTGTCATTTTCTTTTGCAGTGACAACTTTACGGATGTCTCCTTTCCTAATGTATGTATGTGTGTGTGTGTGTGTGAGTGAGTGAGTGAGTGAGTGAGTGAGTATACTCTTACTGTGCACATAAATGAGTTGAAAGTTGTTTAATACTGCTAGTTTTTGGTACATTTTTTTTTTTTTCATTACAATGCAATTTATGTCTTGTTTAAAAAAAAAAAAACTTGTCCTTGCAAACTGGTGTTAACCTTCTATGTATGTATTTTGAAAAATACTTTTGTGAATGCTTAGAATGAACATTGTGTTTCTTGGTCTGTATTGACAAATAAATAATTATTTAAATTTTAAGAGTTGAAACTACATTTTTTAAGGTATTCAACAATATTATATATATATATATATATATATATATATATATATATATATATATAATATATATATATATATATATATATATATATATATATATATATATATATATATATATATATATATATATATATATATATATAATATATATATATAAATAAATAAATATCTTTTAAATTTTAATTAAGATAAAATAAACTCTTGTTAAAATAAAATATTAATTATAATTTAAAAGAAAACCACCTGCCTCTAAAGATGGTGCAACAAAATGATTGTAAACTTCTAATTTTACATTGTCTCTTGTGTGCCAAATACAATTTAATCTTAGTTATTGATTTGGAACAGGTGGTCTGATCTTCTCATATTCAAGTTGTTTTCCTCCTTCCATTTTTTACTCAAGTTCTTCTTCTGCTAATCTTGTGACTTTCAACATCCATCTACTTCGGTACTGATCGACTTTCTCTTTGATTTTTAATGATTTTTAGCATTTTATAAATTTAGGGGACGGGAAAATATTTGTACTAATAGTTTTATGAAGTTAGTGTAGGTATAAAAATATTCTATATATAACCTATATTATTTTTTTTGCTTTGTGCTTCAAAGATATTGCAATAAATTACGCGATAAATCAAGAACTTGCGCGAACTTTTAAAAATAGGTTTCCATACTTATTACAAGGTGTAAATCCTCCGAACGTCTCACATGAAACTGGATGAAATATGCTGCCGTTTATCTCTCTAAGATTACTGATTAAATTGATAGATTAAGAAACTTAAAATGGCTGTAAATGAATTATGGATGTATGATGATTAAAATCTCTCCTAAGTTATTTCCTTTTAATGACGTATGAAGCGGGACTGAACACGTATAAAATATGGAGGTACGTGCCTTCTCTTTTTAATGAAATTTCCTCTTCTACGCTTATATATATATATATATATATATATATATATATATATATATATATATATATATATATATATATTATATATATATATATATATATATATATATATATATATATATATATATATATATATATATATGTAACTTCCTCTTTAAATTTGACTGCATGATCCGGCCAGCCGGAACAGAATTCGTTTATTTTCCCAACTTTCACATTACCAGTAAGGGGAAGGTCCAATGTTAAAATTACTTTTTTATTTCTTGATCGATTAATTTCAAATTTACAGGATCTATGCAGTTCAACAATCTAAGAAGTTTGTAAGTTTTTGGGCGAATTTTCCCCAGAAAAAAGTGAATAGCGGGGCCAAATCACTGGTCGAAATGATCTGAAAATTTAACTGTATATTCAGAATTTCAATAGCTAAAAACGCTACTTGGCGATTTTTGATTTCTGCTTTAGGAAAAAAGATATATGCCCTTGAATGTCCGAACTATTATGAAAATTGTGGAAAATTTTCCTTTCCGGAGAAAAAACTACACCTACAACCTTTTTCATTTTTGGTGGGTGTATAGAGCAGGTACTTTTTAAAAATGTGAAAATTTTTTTGAAAATTGTCAAAATTTGAGAGGCTATATCTCGTAAACAACAAAATAGCATTGAATAATGGGCACAAGTTTACTTGAGGGAACTCTCTCTGAAACTCTACAAATTTGAAATAATGGGAAATACCCCAAATCGTCGACAGGAAAAGTAGTCGACAATATCATCATCACTCACGGGTCGGGGGTACGGGGGGCAGAGCCCCCCGTAGACAAATGCTGGGTATAACACCAAATTTAAGTTTGTTAGTTCATCAATTGTCGTAAAAAACCATTTTTTTAAAAATCTTACT
Organism: Armadillidium nasatum; assembly: GCA_009176605.1. Taxonomy (NCBI): domain Eukaryota; kingdom Metazoa; phylum Arthropoda; class Malacostraca; order Isopoda; family Armadillidiidae; genus Armadillidium; species Armadillidium nasatum. The sequence goes on from SEYY01023401.1 coordinate 5,857, forward strand.
TTGAACCACAGTAAAAATTTTGTGGATCCTCAAACTGGAGCTTACACCCAAAATATAGAGGCTACATGGAGTGTACTTAAATACAAAAATTAAATATAATATATATATATATATATATATATATATATATATATATATATATATATATATATATATATATATATATATATATATATTATATATATATATATATATATATATATATTATTTACTTTCGAGCGCTGAAAAAAAGTTCCCTCAAGTAAACTTGAACCGAATAACGTATATTGAGTGAAAGTTGTAGCTCTGTACCTCCTTTATATATCCACCAAAGATGAAAATAAGTTGCAAATGTAATTTTTTTTTTAGTTTTTCTCCAGGGGGGTAAAATTTTCAAAAATATCGAAATTTTTTTTTTTACAGTTGGTCACTCAAGGGCATATATCTTTTTCCTATATCAGATATCAAAAATTGCCAAGTAGTGTTTGTAGCTATTGGAACTGTTAATATATAGTTAAATTTTCAGATCATTTCAATTAGTGGCTTTTACTTCTTTTCATTTAAAAAAGGGCAAATTTTCCAAGAAACTTTTAAAGCTTTATAGATCAGAAAAACGTCAGAAATTTATTTTTTTTTCAGCGTTGCAATTCATTTGCAATTCTTTTTTTTTTTTTTTTTTTTTTTTTTTTTTTTTTTTTGTAAATAGGATCCAACTCGTAAATGTTTGTATGGTAAATACGCATCTTTTTACCATAAATATTACTAGACATACTAACTCTTATTAGCTAGGTATCTAAAATTTAACAAGCTTTATAAAATTGTATCTACCAGCTCATACTCTTTCTATTGTCTTTTATTAGAGTATGTTTAGTCAAACTGCCAAAATATACATCCCCAAAAGATATATTTTCATCTGAAACGTTGATATGTTTCTATTATTGCACCATAGTTTATGAATCTTGAAAAGCTTTGAAAAGTAATTTGACTAAATCTACAAACCTAACCTAACCAAGTCGAAACTAATCTAACCTATCATATATGATTCCTAAAAGGTTTAATTAGGGTAAATCATGATGAGTTATAATTAGGAATCCTTTATTTTGTTAAATAGTAAAATTGCAACTTTTATAAATCCCTTTATGATAAAGTAAAAGTTGTCAAAATTGAAAATTTAATTTAATTGTTTTTTTCTATTACTATTTTTTATGAAATTTTGGAGCAAATTAGGATTTCGCGAGTTACAAAGCGTCAATTAATTATTTTTTTTTTTCAACATATTTAATGGTTTGACATTTACTCCGAATTTCAAAGGAGAATTTTGTGTGACAATATCTTGAAAAAAAGCGCAGCAATTAGACGTGTATTAAGAAAAAGTTTTAAGTTTATGGCTTTTATAGATAATTTCGAAATAAGGAAAATTCCTCAGGGTTGTTATTATTATTATTATTATTATTATTATTATTATATATTATTATTATTATTATTAATTATTATCATTATTATCATTATCATTATCATTATTATTATTATTATTATTATTATTATTTATTATTATTATTATTATTATTATTATTATTATTATTATTATTATTATTATTATTATTATTATTATTATTATTATTATTATTATTATTATTATTATTATTATTATTATTATTATTTTTTTTTTTATTTTTTTTATTAAATATATTATTTTAATATATATAATATATATATATATATATATATATATATATATATATATATATATATATATATATATATATATATATATATATATATATATATATATATATATATATATATATATATATATATATATATATATATATATATATATATACTCGGATTTTTCATAAATATTTACAGTACTAAAGATAGGTATAGTCTTTACACAAAGTTTACGAGTATTTCGGAAATTTGCTACATACACAACCATTTGCCCTCTGAATACGCAATGCCCAATTTGAATAACCAATACAGTGGCTCGCCGAGAGATCAATCGTTATTTAATTATATAGAAATCAGAAATGTGACCTAAATAAAAGCTGAACAATTCGTCCAATAAAATCGGAGGAGTAGTGAAAAAATTTAGAGAAAAATATCAATTCCGACTTAAAAATGTTTGTATGTTAAAAAAAAAAAATTCATTTTCAGATATAGTGTAAAAGAAATACAAAATCTAAACGAAATATAAAGCTTTATTAATTACACATTTAAATGCTATATTTTTTTTCTTCTTCTTCTACGTAGCGCCACTCAAAATCGACTGTTTAAATTCGAACCACATACCATATGGTTAGATATGCAGAAAAAGGCTTTAAGATGTTTGTCAACACATTATTATTATTATTATTATTATTATTATTATTATTATTATTATTATTATTATTATTATTATTATATTATTATTATTATTATTATTATTATTATCATTATCATTATTATTATTATTATTATTATTATTATCTTTTATTTTATTCTGAAAATTAAAATTTTTTGAATCAATTTTCAGCTTCGAAATTTCTTTACAGATCAACATTTGACCTGACCTTTAAGGTAATATCTGTTACGTTTATGATGTATTTTAAAAAAATATTTGTTTATCATAATATTTTCATTATTTAATATACATTATAAATTACATCACGATTAATGTAGAAAAAAGTGTGTGTATGTGTGTGTGTATTTGTGTTTGTGTATGTAGAATATCAATATGCATATAATTACAATTTTAAAAACATTTTAAATATTAAATATCTAATAAGATTTGATAAAAGGATATATATATATATATATATATATATATATATATATATATATATATATATATATATATATATATATATATATATATATATATATATATATATATATATATATATATATATATATATATATATAGTATAAAAATATAGAAATTCTTCTCTGCCATATGAGCACCATTAATTCTTATTTATATAGAAGTTTAAAAGTTAATAAATTGATTATTCTGTTTGAAACCAAAATTTTCAGATTTATAAGAAAAAGTCTTTAATTTTTAAAAAAATATTTTATTAGCTGCAGACCTGAACTTGAAAATGATCCGGATGGATCATCAGGGTGTTCGACTATATATATATATATATATATATATATATATATATATATATATATTATATATATATATATATATATATATATATATATATATATATATATATATATATATATATATATATATATACAGAGAGAGAGAGATGAAGTAGGCCATAGCATAAGAGAAGGGGAGAAGGTGTTGTGAGGCTTGAGAGATATTTGGAAGAGAGGAAAGTTGAGTTGACAAGAGAAGTGAAGGGGAAAATGTTTGAGAGATGCTGTGTACCGGGTATTATGTATGGGAGCGAGGTGTGGTGGTTGAGTGCGAGAAAAAGAAAAAAGGTTTTAGTTTTCGAAATGAAAGGTCTGAGAGCAGTTTGTAGTGTAAGTAGAAGGGATACAGTCTGAAATGTGAAAATAAAGGAGTTGTGTGCCTGGGGAAGGGGTGAGGTTGAGAGAGCTGAACAGAACATGCTAAGGTGGTTTGGACATATTTGTAGGATGAATGATGGGAGATTGACTAAAAAAGTGTTTATATCGGGAGTGGAAGGTGTAAGGGAGAGACCTAAGTGAGGTTGGATAAGTGGGGTCAAGGAGTTATTGAGGGATAGGGGGCTGGGATGGGAGGAGGGTGTTGCAGTTGAAGGAGGACAGGAATGAATGGAAAAGAGCGGTGAGAAAATGAGTGCTGTGTAACAGTTGTGGTTTGTGGTAGTCGACACTCCACGTTTGTGGGAAAGGTTGTGAGTGTATATATATATATATATATATATATATATATTATATATATATATATATATATATATATATATATATATATATATATATATATATATATATATATATATATATATATATATATATATATATATATAAAGTTCCCAATTAAAAATTAATGACAAGTAAATATAAAACTATCAACATCTTAAAATACCTTTTAAATGTATTTAAGTTAAAAGACTTTTGTGCATAGATCAAGATACAAAAGAAGAAAGAAAGAAACTTTAATGACTTTTGTTCCCTCATGAAGTCTTTCTCTTATTTTTATGAGAGAACTTTTCCCCAAAAAATTTATACTTTCGTGAAAATGAGAAATTTTCATATTTTACGAGTTGGAAGGAAGGATTATTTGCCATTGCCTCTCGTATTCTTTTCTGTTGTTTAATTTAATATGAAAGAAGAGTTTTCAGAGTTTTCTTGAAACTTTGAACAATATGTGTGTGTGTTGTTGAATAAAATAGTGAAATAAAATGTAATGTGTGTAATTTAAGAAAGATCAAAAAAGCTTAAATTGATATTATTGGATAAAGATACACTAATAAACGTTTAAAATGCTTTAGAGAATTTATTTTTATTTATATATTTATTTATTTTTTTTATTTATTTATTTATTTTTTTATTATTTTTTTATTTTTTTGAAGATTGTCGTAAACAGAAGTTTTAATTTTTTTTCCTTTATTCAGGCTTTTAGGCCTTTAATAATTTAGTAATATAGATTAATATTATCAAATTTTATACAGGAAAGTACAAAATATTCTTTAAATTGGTGGGGAAGGGAGCGACAGAGGCTGCAGAACGAGATGTAGATTTAAAAAAAAATAATTTTCTTTTTTGGCAAGTGTGATCAAAAACAAAAGGGTCAAGATCCAGATTAGGAGCTGGAAATGTCGTATGTTTTCAACACTTTACCAGGAATGTAGTTATACATAATGAAATTATTAGATAGATACATTACATGTTCAAATGTCAACATCCATCTTGCAGCACAAAACCTCCTGAAATATAAATGCACTAGTATGTAGTTATTTTTCTTCTCAATAGGTTCTTTAATAAAAGAAACTTCTATATTTTTACACATATTACTGTATCATCAACAGTGCAAAATGCAATATGTCTCTAAATTTGTTAAATCCTAAACGCTTTCTCTTGCACGCCTTGATTATTTAACTACAGATTTCATTTTCGGTTTTGCGTTGGTCTTAGACGTCATACCAGCAAATTCTTCAGTAATTTTAAATTCTTTTTAAAACCCCTAATTAACAGAAGCTGCTGAGTCGTATCTTCACAGTCTTTGCTTTCTTCCATAGCTAGAGTGTAATAGATGAATTCTTTGACCCTTTGTTTTAACCCATAAATTGGCAGCGGTGTTAGATACTTTTTGTACATGTAATCATGGGCGAGAGACTTACATTCAGAAACATTCCCATCATTTCCTGGACATAAATCTAATGCAACAATCAACATACACTTATTTATAAATTTCCTTCTGCTTAGCATTTCTCAGCAAGCAGCCATTTTTAAAAAAATTTAAAAGTACTTTAAAAGCTGTTGCACTTTCAATATTTAATACCTTGATAAATTGCTGTTCTCTTTGAAGATTTATTTTAATAAATTATCGGTTTTCTGTTCAAATGTTTTCTTTCCATTCGAACGTAATTTGGCCAGAAAGGAATGCTTAGTTTCAAAGCGGCGCATCAGATTATATTCCTCCCGAACGGATACCGTTTCGAGACATAAAGCTTACTACTATATTTTGTTTTTTAGATAAAGAAAAGAACTTTTGGGTTTAATCAAATTTAAAAGCTTGGTAATTAGTTTCTGTTTTACTCTTCTTTTTTTTCTTTCAAGATGTACTATTCACTGCAAATATTGTCTTAACGAATCGTTGGGACAAGTGGCAAAAATGTCACAGCAAATTTTTTCAGTTATTTTCTGATTAGAAAATAAATCGGTGTAGCGACTTTCTTTTACTTAACATGTCTTTTCTGTATTGAAAATTTTACTGTAACATTTTTCCGCTTATCCCAAAGATTCGTAAAGGACAATTTCTGCAATGTATAAAAAGAAAAATATACATTGGATAGGCATTGACAAGCATAAGAAAAATGTAAACAAAACTGGTGGTTTATTTCACATTTAAGCAAACCTGTATCAGTGGCACAACCTAAAACTTACAACCATCATGACAACCGATTTTTTTCCTCTATTTTTTTTATTTTTTTTTATTTTTACTTTTTATTTATTTATTTATTTATTTTTTTTTTTAAGATAAAAAGTTCATTTCCCACGGGCATTGAAATACTGTTCACATGTTGGTGTCAGACATACGATTCATTTGCAAACTACAGTATTTCCTGTTACAGAACTTTTTCAATTTAAGAATATATTGGCTATCTCTCTCTCTCTCTCTCTCTCTCTCTCTCTCTCTCTCTTCTCTCTCTCTCTCTCTCTCTCTCTCTCTATATATATATATATATATATATATATATATATATATATATATATATATATATATATATATATATATATATATATATATATATATATATATATATATATATATATATATATTCTTGGGTTGCCAATTAATGAATCAAGCTACCATTGTGAATCTTGTATTGGTGTTCGAGAAATTGCTATGCTCGTATAATCCTATCTATTAAAGTTTTTACTAGTTTTAAAAGAACTCGCAGGCCCGGTATTATGTAAATACTACAAGTATGCAGTAGAATAATATATATCCTGGTAGATGTGGTTTTATTGTTTATTTATTATTTATTACCTTCTTTTCCATCAGTGAGGCTTCTATCTATTATCCTGGATAATGAAAATTTCAGTTTCACTTTTATTTTCCAAATCTTTGAAAAGGGGCAAAATTTATAGCTGTTTTTCATACCTTACAGTTGCAATCCCCTGAGACAAGGAACATAAATTGTTTTTGGTTATACATTATTGTTATTATTATAATAATAATAATAATATATTATTATTATTATTATTATTAAATTATTATTTATTATTATTTTATTATTTTATATTATTATTATTTATAATTATAATTATTATTTTTATTATTATTATTATTATTATTATTATTATTATTATTATTATTATTATTATTATTATTATTATTATTATTATTACTTTTTATTAATAATTAATATTATTATTATTTTATTATATTATTATTATTATTATTATTTATTTTATTTATTTTTATTATTATTATTATTATTATTATTATTATTATTATTATTATTATTATTATTATTATTATTATTATTATTATTATTATTATTATTATTATTAGTATGATTATTATTATTTAATTTTTATTTATTTTTATTGCTGCTATTGTTGCTTCTAAATAACTTGTAGGATTTTATTTTGATATAATAATAATGCATTCGTGACTATTATTTTTTGTTTGAATAAAAGATGAATCTTCCGAAAAGCTACTTATTTTTCCAATCTGTTGACTGAATCATGGGTAAACACAATTATCTAAACAGATTTGCTCTAAGTGCAAATTTTCCGAGCCTCTACACTTTAAAGATAGTTTGCTCTCTCTAGTATAAGGTTCTCATTGTATCTCTTCAAACTTTGTGGTAGATGATAAGCTTCATTAGTTATCTATTATTTAAAGAATATTTTTATCGCTGTCATATTTTATGCTTTGCAAAAGCTTAACTCATATTATTTTGGGATGTCTTATTTTTTTTTTGGTATATACGTTAATATAACATATAAGATTTGATAAAACCCTTTTTGCCAGTATCTCTTCCTGATAAGCATTTTAAGGAAAAAGAAAATACTTTTCTCTTTATGCTATACAAACGAAAGTCAGTTTTCGTGATTCCTAAGTTAAAAATGAATTTTCCAGAGTACCGTGTTTTTTTGTTTTTTTTGTTTTTTTTTTCTCTGAAATTTTGATTACCTCAAAATTTCAGATGGGTGGGGAAGCTGTAGCTACTTGGCTCTGCCTCAGGCTGCGTATTCAGTTGAATTATTAAATACTTAAATACTTTATAAAATTTCTCAATATAACCCAAATATGTCGGCAGATATATATATATATATATATATATATATATATATATATATATATATATATATATATATATATATATATATATATATATATATATATATATATATATATATATATATATATATATATTATATATGTTGTCGATGTTTGAGCATAAATTATTGAGAAGTGGGTTCCTCTGAGGATGAAAGAGTATTTAAATGCAGGTGTAGAAAATAAGCATAATTTCGAACCAATGTTGATATTAAAGTTTTACTGTTAATATTTTTTTTTTAATTGCTAAAATTTAGTTTAATGTATTGGATGTCTAAATATGTTTTACTTCTCTATATGTAGTTAATAATTGCCATATTGCCTCTACGCCACTCAGTGATACGCTGGAAATTGGAACCTAGATTAATGTGACCATATTTTTCTGACCAAAAATTGGGACGCTTCTGAACATTGCCCCCCCCCCTCCAAATACCCTACTCGTAAGGTTCTTAAGGGATGTATAAAGAAGGGTGATTTTTAATATAAAAAAGAAAAAAAAAAAAAAAAAAAAAAAAAAAAAAAAAAAAAAAAAAAAAAAAAAAAAAAAAAAAATTCTTTAAAAAAAAAAAAAAAAAAAAAAAAAAAAAAAAAAAAAAAAAAAAAAATTTTTGCTATCTAATTTAAACAAATACTACTATCCGTCCCGATTTACCCTCTAAAAAAATCGGGAGACGGCTTAAAAAATCGAGACTGTCCCGATAAAATCGAGTCTGTCCCGATAAAATTGGAACGGATGGTCACCTTAACCTAGATCCAACTATTTATGATTTTATTTATTTTTTTAAAATATATTTGTATTTATTTTTTTTTCTTTTTATGAACATGCTTATAAAGAAGAGCTTCGTTCGTTCTGCTTCTCAGCCACTTGTCTTAACCCTGCCTTAATCTATCAAACTCTCAACAACTTCTGTACATGTAAAACGTTTATTGAAAGGTTAAACAGATTTCCACAAACCGAAGCTTCAGATTCCATGTCAACTCTCTGTTTTTAAACGGACTTGAATAAATTTTCTTTCTGGAACTTTGTGTCAATCTTCAGAGTTTAAAGTTTGCTATAGGGGAATCGAACCCGGGCCCTATAGCACAAAAGCATATAGTTTTACCACTACGCTAATGGCGGTTTAAAATAGAAATACAAAGAGGAGGCTTATGAATTCACAAGAGCAACCTCCAAGGACTTCTCCCGACCGCGCTTGAGCGTGAGGCAAATGACCCGGGCTCGGCCCCCCCTTTTCCTCTCGCAAACTAAACAGATAGGTAAATAATTAAGGTCTGCTAACTCTCTCGCAGTTCAGATTTTTATTCTATAGGGGAATCGAACCCGGCCTATAGCCCTATAGCACTGGCCGTTCAAAAGAGAAATCCAAAGAGGAGGCTTATGAATTCACTAGAGCAACCTCCAAGGACTTCTTCCGGCCGCGCTTGAGCGTGAGGCAAATGACCTGGCTCCCCCTTTCCTCTCGCAAACTAAACAGATAGGTAAATAATTAAGGTCTGCTAACTCTCTCGCAGATCAGATACATTGATAGAGGTAAAGCATAGAGTCCTTGCGGTTGGGAGAAGTCCTTGGAGGTTGCTCTTGTGAATTCATAAGCCTCCTCTTTGGATTTCTCTTTTGAACGGCCAGTGTTATAGGGCCCGGGTTCGATTACCCTGTAGCAAACTTTAAACTCTAAGGTTTAATGTATCTGATCTGCGGGAGAGTTAGCAGACCTTAATTATTTACCTACCCTATATATATATATATATATATATATATATATATATATATATATATATATATATATATATATATATATATATATATATATATATATATATATATATATATATATATATATAATGATCGCTCCTGCTTCTACCTTTCGCGAATCTTAATTATACGTATATAAGAGTAATAAAGTTCTGAACATCTTTCTTCTTTATTAATTTCGGCGCTTCGAGTAAAAGAATTGCTTCCCTTTACATTTGATGTTTAAGTTCATTTAGTATAAGATTGATAGGCAAAAAGTATAAGATTGAAGGGAGAAAAGGTATAAGATTGAAAGGAAAAAAATATAAGATTGAAGGGAGAAAAGGTATAAGATTGAAAGGCAAAATTCTTTTCATTAAAGATTTTCGTTTCCTTTTTGTGTTTTGATATTTGAATTGGTGTTTTACATGTTTAAATTTAAAATACTCGTATGAGTTGAATCGTCCCCTTCCCCCGCTTTCCAGTTTGTGCCTTTGTAAAAGCCCCCCTCTCCTTTCTCACAATTTGTGCCTTTATAAGAGGCCCCCCCTCCCCTTATATATATATATATATATATATATATATATATATATATATATATATATATATATATATATATATATATATATATATATATATATATATATATATATATATATATATATATATTATATATATATATATATATATATATATATAATATAACATATATATATATATATATAATAGATATATATATATATTGATATATATATATATATATATATATATATATATACATAATAAAGGGAACCGGGGATATGTAGTGACATGACCAATCGAAATAGAATAGAAAATGAAGGAAGCATTAAAAGCACTGAGGGTCAGTGAGGTGGGGTGGGTGAGGTGGGGTAGGTGAGGTGGGGTGAATGAGTTGAGAGGTGAAAACAATGGCAGGTTTCATAGGAATAAAAAAAAAGATATATTGAAAAACCTGCTTGGACTGAGTGGAAATATTACAAAGAGTCCCTCGAAGAAAAGGGAAAAGAATAAATAACAAAAAAAAAAAAAAAAAAAAAAAAAAAAAAAAAAATGATAAAGAAGAACAAAAAACGATAGAAACAAAAGAATATGAAAGAGTGAGGAATAAAATTAACTGCTTTACATAGCACACAATATTCCTTATTTATGAGAATATATAATCTTATATTATATATATATATATATATATTATATATATATATATATATAATATATATATATATATATATATATATATATATATATATATATATATATATAATATATATATATATATATATATATATATATATATATATATATATATATCTCACAAAATAGAGGGGTTTGTGTGCTGTAAGCAGTATTTCTTACTATATATATATATTATATATATATATATATATATATATATATATATATATATATATATATATATATATATATATATATATATAATATATATATATATATATATATATATATATATATATATATATATATATATATATATATATATACTATATATATATATATATATATTATATATATATATATATATATATATATATATATATATATATATATATATATATATATATATATATATATATATATATATATATATATATATTGGATAGTGCATTCTCTCTTTCAAGTTATGTACTTTTTAATAACCATTTTAATTTGCTATCAAAAATTACCTGTTAATTTCCATCCCATTGTTAAACAGTAATGTATGAGTCGCATCTATGATGAAAATCTAAGCTGTCAACAAGGATTATTAATTTTTAATTAATATCTTTACCATATTCAAATTTAAATATTACTTGAAAAAAGAAATAATTTAGAAGTTTTTATCTGGAATACGATTTTGCAAACTAAAAAATTATTTAAAAATTCGAAGGTAGACTTGAACCACTTTTTTAGAAATATTTTTTATTTATTTATTTATTTTTTTAATTTTTTTTTTTTACATAAATTATACCATA
>SEYY01023401.1:37500-55000 GCA_009176605.1 Armadillidium nasatum
AAAGTCAAATAATCTATTTAATTCTATATATATATATATATATATATATATATATATATATATATATATATATATATATATATATATATATATATATATATATATATATATATATATATATATATATATATATATATATATTAATATATATATATACTCCATCTCTCTACTCGACACAATCTTCCAAATAATTATGATATCTTCTTTGAAAATCTACGACTTCTTCTTAATATTTTTGGTGTTTCTTTTTCTCGTGATCTTTTATGGAAAGATCACATTACTTCGCTCTCTAAGCAAGCTTCTAAAGAGGGTACGTGTTCTGAGACGCTTTCCAGAATTTTTTTACGCCACCCCAGTTGCTTGCATTGTATAGGGGTGTTGCTCGTCCCTGTATGAAGTACACCTCACACATCTGGGTGGTTCCACTCATACAACTCTTTTTGAAAAGGTGGAGTCTATTGCTTTTCGTTTTATGAACTCTCCCGCTCTCACAAACTCTCTCCAATCTCTTTCTGCCAGTCGAATTGTTGCGTTACTCATTCTTTACTATCGCTATTACAATGGACACTGTTCTTCTGAACTATCACGTCGCTTACCTCCTCCATTAAGAAGAGCTCGTGCGACACGTTTTACTACACAATCTCATCCTTCCTCTGTCCAACTCTCTGACCCCAGACTTAAATGCTATGCTCAATCTTAAATGTACTCTATTGATAAAGTCTGGAACACACTCCCTTAATCTATTTTCCCAATTTCCTCCAAATCCGTGTATCAGGACATGTCGGCCTTTAATCTGACCAGGTTCCCGATTTTCACCCAAACTCTGTTGGAAATTTTAGTAGGATTCTGGCCTTTGCCCACAGAGGTGAAATATATATATATATATATATATATATATATATATATATATATAATATATATATATATATATATATATATATATATATATATATATATATATATATATATATATATATATATATATATATATATATATATATATATATATATATATATATATATATATATATATATATATATATATATATATATATATATATATATATATATATATATATATATATATATATATATATATATATATATATATATATTATATATATATATATATATATATATATATATATATATATATATATATATATATATATATATATATATATATATATATATATATATATATATATATATATATATATATATATATATATATATATATATATATATATATATATATATATATATATATATATATATATATATATATATATATATATATTATATATATATATATATATATATATATATATATATATATATATATATATTATATATATATATATATAGCTGGGAAAATAGATTAAGAAGCGCATTGCAGACCTTACGAATTAGAGTACAAGAAAGAATGAGCATGGCAATAAAGCCTTCTCAGTGAAGGAGGTATGCGACGGGAGGGTTTTATATATATATATATATATATATATATATATATATATATATATATATATATATATATATATATATATATATATATATATATATATATATATATATATATATATATATATATATATATATATATATATATATATATATATATATATATATATATATATATATATATATATATATATATATATATATATATATATATATATATATATATATATATATATATATATATATATATATATATATATATATATATATATATATATATATATATATATATATATATATATATATATATATATATATATATATATATATATATATATATAATATATATATATATATATATATATATATATATATATATATATATATATATATATATATATATATATATATATATATATATATATATATTATATATATATATATATATATATATATATATATATATATGCAAAAAAGGTAATGGTATGGTAATGGTAAAAGGTAATGAGATGTCTCTCTCTCTCTCTCTCTCTCTCTCTCTCTCTCTCTCTCTCTCTCTCTCTCTCTCTCTCTCTCTCTCTCTCTCTCTCGATCTTTATTTACCAGGTATATCTCTGCTAGAAGCAAAAATGTTGGACAGCCAGTGAAACCAAATCGTTTCTTAAATGAATAAAATTCAGATAGAAATCACTTCTTCTCACTGAAAATAATTGAAAATGTAAAGAATAACCCTTAATGGGGGTTAAAATTTCACCTTGCTCTAGCCAACACTACGTGCGATTGATTCTTCTGTGCCTTTAGAGAGGAGTCCCTTCCAGTTTTTAAGGAAGACAAAGTATTATACAAGTAACGAAATGCAAGTGGGAAAATTAGGAGAAATTACACATCGTAAGGTATAATATCCTTAATATCAGTCGAGAGAATTGTTAGTAGCTCCATAATATAAACAATTGCTTGGGATATTGTGGAATTTAACTCTTTAAGTGTGCGTATAACGTAATTTCCCTGGTCGCAGAGAAAGTAGAATATGTTCTTTCATACAAATTATACATAAACATAAGCTTTCATGTGTGCGCGTACGTAGAATTATGTACAGAATTAAAAAAAAATAAGGCCAAAGCAAGCCCGATTCCGACACTCGTCCATTCTCTCAAGATCGTTGTGTAACAATAACATGTATACTCAAAACATAATAATGGCAATAACGAGAGAAAAGAGGTACTTACAACCGTTCTTCTGTCATTCCCCCTCCCCTCCCCCCTCCCCCCCAAAAAAAATGTAGTCGGAAAAAATGTATTTATTTATTTTTACTTTTTAATTAGAATAATTTCTTATTTTTGGAAAAAACATTTTGAATATAAGATTAAAATTGATTAAGATTTTAAACAGGTTTATGACGGTTAGAATTTAAGAGTTGGTTTACTTCGATATTTTGTAGTTTCAATTTTCCTTTTAGACGGCTTCTGTCTTTTTCCTCTGAGAAATAACTTTGTAAAGCAACTGAAAAAAAATGAATTTTAAAAGTTTTTTTTTTTTTTTTAATTCCCGGTCATAATTAGCGATGTATCCTTGAATAGCTCTAAAACTCTGAAAAGATTTGAGAGTTTTTTCTTTTCTTGTTTGTTTAATTGCCAATATAGGTGTATTTATCATTAATACTTGCAGTTCAAAGGTCTTGTTCCCAAAAAAGGAATTAAACTTTGACATGCCCCCAAAGATAGAAATGATGGGGCGTCAGGTCAGGTGAAAGCGGTGGCCACGCAACAGGTCTTGTACGCCCAATCCAATGTTCCAAGAACATTTAAATTAAAAAAAAAAAAAATGTATCTTTGAACTTTTCTTCAAAATTTTTTATAACTCTGTACTCTTGCTTGATCATCAAATTCATATTAGTGTATTTACTATTAATAATGCAGTTCGAAGGTCTCGTATTGCTTAATTACTAACCTTTCCACTCATAGGGAGGATGTGCTTTCAACACATTTTACTTCTCTTAGGATTTTATTAGGATCTGTGACATTTCTCCTTTTTGTTATGTAAAACAATTGGGAAATATTTTCTTGTATCCATTTTATGATTTTGTGGGTCTTTTTTAAAAAGAGAATCAATAGTCCTTAATTTTTTCAAATTTTTTAGTTAAACGATAAAATTCTGCTGACTAATTCGAGGGGATGAGAATAGGGAGTAACTACCCTTCCCCTTTCTTTGGTTTTCCTGAAAAAAAAAACAAAAAACAAAAGAAAGAAAATATTTAAATTTTCCCTGTGTTTCATTCTAGAATCTAGATATTTCCTTTAATATATATATATATATATATATATATATATATATATATATATATATATATATATATATATATATATATATATATATATATATATATATATATATATATATAATATGGTGAAAACCCATATTTTTAAATAATAAAAACAAAAACCAATGTTATTTAAAAAATTAAAAAATAAATCTTTTATTACAGTAAAGTCAGTATTCTAGCTGTTTCTTTTCTATTATAGTATTTAAATAATTTATATTAATATTCTTAATGTTTGTGGTAAAATATTATATTAAGTTTTCATTAATTAAAGAACTTTTAAATTTTTAAAAAAAATATTATCTTCGAACTTTTCTTAAAAAAAATGTTTACCTCGGTATTTTTTCCCGGTCATCAAATTTATATTAGTCTGTTGTTTTGTAATGGATTTAAAAGGATAAAACATTTTAAATATTTTATTTATTTATTTATTTTATTTATTTATTTTATTTATTTATTTGTGTAAATAAAACTTTTTGGAACATTCCAAAAAATGGTTATTTTTCATTATTATAATAGCAATTTCCTACAGCTTTCATGAAGGTATTATAATTGGTAAAAGATTATTTGGAATTTTTTTATTTTGATTTATCAATTTAAAAAAAAACAAACAAAAAAAAAAACATGGTTTGAATTAAAAATGATTTCCTACCATTATATTTTTTCAATCCCCAAAATTTCGTAAAGGGTATTTTTAGTTTAAAATGGTATATGCCTCCAAGGTACCAGACTGGGAAAGTCATGTTGGCAAGCTGTCGACACCAAATGTTCGACAATATCCACATTTTGTCAAATTATAACACAAAAGTTTAAATGGTCTGTCATTTATTCTCACCTTTACACACAATACACATACTCACTGACACCGTAATACTGTTCAAACATACATACATACATACACACACACACACACACACACACACATATATATACATATATATATATATATATATATATATATATATATATATATATATATATATATATATATATATATATATATATATATATATATATATATATATATGCACACAGGGGTCTTATTATTAGTATTTGTGAGTCTTAGACATAAAAATTAATTTCTTAATATACTCTTATTTCGGAGAAGTCCCGTTAAACCATAAACTCGAAAATTAAATTCTTTATTTTTTCATAAGAGCAAAGGGAATTTTATTAAAAGCTTTAAGTTTATTAAATTCCTTTCCTTATATATATATATATATATATATATATATATATATATATATATATATATATATATATATATATATATATATATATATATATATATATATATATATATATATATATATATAGCGCATATCTGGGGTCAAGAGCGAGTGGGACTTCCTGTATTATACTATATGTTAAAGTTACAAGTATTTATACCTATGAGTAAAAATAAAGAATGGACAATTTGATTCTTCCTTATTATGAAATTGTGAAATTTATTAAAATAATGCAAATTTTTGAAGTATACTTTTACAATTTATCGTCATTGTCAAATTTACTACAATCGTCATCGTCAAAAACTTCTTATTCATCCCATCACTAGTTTCTTTATCCTTAATATTTTTAAATATTTATAACTGAGGAAACCGAAAAATGTAACTAATTTAATCTTTCCTTGTGCAAATGTCACAAAGAGTTAGATAAATATGGTTTTGCTGAAACGTAGAAAATAAATTTCAATAACAAAAGTGAAATATTCTTTATATTGGAACTCAAATAATGATTTAATTATAACAACAAATGGGGAAATGGCTGGATTAATTAATATTTTACAGTTTCAGGAAAAGTATTTACACACATTTCTCGATATTCACGCACTACTAAGTCAGTCAACCTATACAACAGAACACTTTCGCTTGTACAAAGACGTCTCAATATTCAGAAAAAACCTTATCACCAAGATTCGAATATATTGTGTTGTTAATACTTTGTGTTGTGTTGTAAACAACATCTGGTTTGAACTCTGAGCAGGAGCTTATCCTATGAAGAATAGATTTTGTGAATATTTTCTCGATCAGCAAACACCAAACATGCATCCTCCTATTTAAAAGAAAATATTCGATTTGAGATTTGAAACGTGACTTATACTAGCAAACCTAGATTTAGCAAATATTTTTCCACTTGCTTATCAAAGCACCAAACTTACTTCCTCATTGTTTAATGATAAATATATGATATTATAAAGACTATGGTAATTGAGCTCTTTTAGAGCGAGACTGAAAGCTTGAATGGTTGCTATTTTTGATAAATATATATGATAAATACTATGGTAATTGACCTCTTTTAGAGTGAGACTAACAGCTTGAGTAGTTGCTATTTTTATATAAATAAAAATTTCGTTTTATTATGAGAGGAAAGTTGATACTTAATTAAAATCGGGGAGCAAATAAATTTTAGAGCTCCCACATCGGCTCCTACTCCAGTTCCGGTTCTGATTCTTGCTCCACCAATTTTAAATTTTATGACTCCGACTTCGGTTCTAACTCTGAACCTCATAATTTTAAAGCAGTAATTTATTTCATCCTTCTCGTTCTTGGCTCCACATCCCTAATTAGAATCATTTACAAAAATGAACATGTTTAAAATAAATCATTTACAAAAATGAATATGTTTAAAATAAATCATTTACAAAAATGAATATGTTTAAAATAAATCATTTACAAAAATGAACATGTTTAAAATAAATCATTTACAAAAATGAACATGTTTAAAATAAATCATTTACAAAAATGAACATGTTTAAAATAAATCATTTACAAAAATGAACATGTTTAAAATAAATCACTTTTGAAAAAATCATTTACAAAAAAATGAACATGTTTAAAATAAATCATTTAAATCATTTACAAAAATGAACATGTTTAAAATAAATCATTTACAAAAATGAACATGTTTAAAATAAATCATTTACAAAAATGAACATGTTTAAAATAAATCATTTACAAAAAATGAACATATTTAAAATAAATCATTTACAAAAAATGAACATGTTTAAAATAAATCTCTAAATAAAAAAAAGAATATATATGTTAAAAGTGTTAGCCTTTGAAATTAAGATTGTAATTAGAGTTAAATAAATTATAACGAAATTATTCGGTTTAATTTATTCTTCCTTGATGTTTTGATGAAATTCTTTGAAAATCATTTTTTTGAATTTGTCAAAGCCTAATTTCCTTCTACTGCTTTAAACGTAATGAAATTTAAATGAGGCTTAAAAATTTCTCACAATTATTTTTTTTATATGTTTCCATTTAATTTTCTTTTAATCTTTTTTTTCACGTATAATAAAATCTTTGTTAAAGACATTTTTACGATCAATTTAAGTGCGTTAATTTTTTTTTTTTTTTTAGAATACTTCTTGCTGCTGATTAAATATAGTGTTAATGAGGTTGAAATACATAAAAATAAAAAAATAAAATTTAAAAAACCCAGAAACGAAAAAAAGTTTTGAAACATTGCAATTATCCTAATATATATTAAAATAATTGTTAATACTAAAGTTGGTTTTAATTTGCAGCTTCAAATTTGTTAAGAAGGCATCAGTTTTTGTGTAACTTAAATGTTTAGTAGAGAAGAGGATGAATAAGCATAGTTTAACCCAAGATTTCTTAAAATTCTTTCCCAGAAATAATTTTTTACAGGAAAATTTTAATGGCAAGTTTCTTTCACTTATAATTAACTATAATTAATTATGATTATAATTAAAGATAATCCTCATATGTTATTTGAGCTAAAAAGTTTCTAACAAGGAAAATAAAAATGAAACTCGTAAATACCAAGTAATACAGATGTAGTATAATGGGAAATTAAAAACAAATCACAAAATTTACTTAATAACAAATAGATTATATATGATTATTTTTAGGTTGATTGTGTGTGCTGGTTTGTTTCAGCACAATACATCAAACTAGGGATGGAGTGAAGTATCGGTATCGGTATCGGCATATTTTCCGATTGGTATCGGTATCGGCAATAAATTTGTTTGTTGGCTTCAACTAAAAATTTTGGTATCGCTCCATCCCTACATCAAACCAAAGTTGAGGAACCAATAAATTTGTTTGTTGGCTTCAACTCAGACTTCATCTTAATGAAATTATACAGCTTCGGTTACAGCTGCAAAATCATTATGTTATATTTAAAAAAAATTTTTGCTCAATAATTATTAAACCCTCCCAATAATTATTTTGGCCCAGATTTAAGCTTCACGACTCATGCACCATAACTCAGGATTAAACCGTAACTTGCTCTGTTAGTGACATTCTTAAAAGACTTTCAACGTTTGTAGTAGTAGAGCTGTTTTTTTTATGTATTCTGCCAATGAAACTGAAAGATATAATTCACACAAATATGTTGAAGGAAATAATAATAAAGCTGCTATTGATAATTCAGAAAGTGTTTGAAATTCTAATTTCATTTTCATTAAAAAAAAAAAAAAATTTTTTTTTTTTTTTTTTTTTTTTTAATGCAAGTTTGAAAATTGAATCACATCACAACTCTGTAAGTTGTTTTGGAACCTTCAAAGAAAATTGTTACGGTTTCTTGCCATAACAAATGTCATTTGTATCCATGCCAATACACATTTGTTTATTGCTGGTAAACTACATTTACAGAGTTATTTTTCCATACTTACCCAAGTGTCCAATTTATGATAACCGTAATCGAATTAAAAGCCAAATTATTTTGATAGAATTTTATTACCGCTTGAAAACACTTAATTTAAAACTTTGTACAACAAATTTCTATAGTATTACTTTAAAGAAACCTTTAATTTTCATTTTCAAAGATAAAACAAATTACTTTCCTTCTTTTCACTCATATTAAATTCATTGAGCTTTTCACATATTTCTCACATAAAATAACTTAGTGCATGATTTAAAGTTTTTTTCCTAATTAAAATAATACTTCGTTTTATTAAGGTCTACTTGTGATCTCTGAATTCCATTACACTTCTGTAGCCATTAAAAGTTTGCTGAACTCAAATCTTATTTCTTGCCATAAATTTGCAAAGTGGTGTTTATTCAGTGGTTGACTTTTTCATGAAGTTGATTATTTTATTTGCTTCTATGGGTTTTCTAACAGTTGTTCTGATCTTTTTCAGTTTTCATTCCATACTCATACGTAATATTTTATAGACAATTTTCCTTGGGCGAGTATTGAGTATATTTTTAAACACAAATAATAATTTTAGGATTTTCCATGAAAATTTCGTGGTTCAAACGGTAGGGTGATTAACTCACGTACTTGAGGGTGTGAGTTTGGTCCCACTTGGGAATCATAGGTATATTCTACAAAAAAAAAAGTTCCTCTCCTCGAATAGGGCAATGCCCTTGAGATGTGAACTTTTGTTAAATAAGTATACCATAAATTAATATGAATGTTATAATTAATATTAAATTAATGCCCAGTTATCATGGCACAAATGGTTGAGTGATTGACTCACGTGCTTGAGGGAGACGATTCGTTCTCCCATGTGGATCATGGGTATAAACTACCTAGAAAACTTCTCGAATAGGGCATACCCCCTGATATATAATATATATATATATATATATATATATATAATATATATATATATATATATATATATATATATATATATATATATATATATATATATATATATATATATATATATATATATATAATATATATATATATATATATATATATAAACTCGGGGTCATCTTAAAATTGTGAAAAATCATCACAGTCAAAAAGTGAAAAGATTTTGATGCATATTTTCGGCGCAGAATAAAACTTTGTGACATAAACTTTAAAGTTTGAAGTAGTTTTTTCGAAATGAAATTCTCTTTAATGGAAAAGATTTTATTATATATTTGAAGATATGTAGAGTAAAAATGATAGGATTTGTTCGAGGCTGTTGAGTTGACAAAATATAGTAAATACGATCATTTTCTTTTAAAAGTAAATGAACAATTGATTTAATAAAGGACTAGAATAGCCACGTAGGAAGAGAAAAATAAATAAAAATGATGTTATATTTTTACCGAAGGAAAATTAAAAAGAGATTCCAGTCATTACGGAACATTTTTATTTTTTATTTTAGTTTATTTTTTGACAAGCAAAAAAGCGTCATCAATCAATGAATGAGAAGACGACGTCATCCACTGATGACTTTTAAGAATGAAAAGATTTTTATATCCTTTGACAAGCAAAAAGCTTCGTCATCTGTGAATGAACAAACGACGTCATCCACCGATGACTTCAAAGAATGTAAAGATTTTTATATATTTTGACAAGCAAAAAAAACGTCATCAATCAGTGAATGAGTAAACGACGTCATCCATCGATGACTTCAAAGAAAAGAAAGATTTTTATATTCCTTATAATTTAAGGAATGTCAGATATTAATTAATTAATTTTTCCTATTTCCTTATACGGGCAAAGGACAATGATGGATACACGCTCCTCCAAACCCTTGAACAAACCAACTTATTTAATACAAACAAACATGTTCATGAGCTTTCACTTTCATTCAATAAATTTGATTTAGTATCACTTAATTATAAAAAAAAAGAAGAAAAAAATTCCATTTTATTCACTCTCTCCATCCAATCTTTTTCTTCATTCCATAATGTTCCTTTTAAGCAGTTCTTTATTCTCTTTAACCGCATACCTTCTCCATTGAGGAAAACCCTTGCGGCTAGCCTTTCTACACATTTATCCTTTTTCTAGTTCGAATATCTTTGTCCACAGTCTAAATACTATACACATTCTTTCATTAACCCCACCAGTTAGATAAAAAGATAAATTCAAAGTTATAATACCATTAATGTTATATATATATATATATATATATATATATATATATATATATATATATATATATATATATATATATATATATATATATATATATATATATATATATATATATATATATATACTCTAGAAGATTAAAAAAAAAATATTTCCACGTTCCTATGTTTTTTTAACACCTTTTTAAACAAGGTTTCTGCCTTGAAAACGTTTTTTAAAAAATACGAAAAAGCTCTGTAATCTTTTTTTGGCAGGCATTTTAAGTTATATATATATATATATATATATATATATATATATATATATATATATATATATATATATATATATATATATATATATATATATATATATATATAATATATATATATATATATATATATATATATATATAATTCAGCTTTTTTCTCCATCTTACTCTGCTCTATTCAACTCTCATACCCTCGTCCACGTTCAAACCTCCCCTTCCCAAAATTTCCCTCACCCATATATTCCCTCAATTTCCCTTCCCAAAATTCCCTCACTCCACTTTGGCCTTCCCTTCCCCCTTCCACCTCTGATCTCATCACTCTAACCACCATTCATTCATTCTGCACTTTGTCCAAACCACCTCAATACACTATTGCCCTACTCCATTTACACATCTCTTTATTATTCTGCTTTTAATTATATCAGCACTCCTTAACCCACATATCTCCCTCAATCCCTTCATCTCAAAAATTTGCGATCTTTTTCTCTTCTTAGAATTCATCATCCATGTTTCACACCCATTACAGATGTCAGACATTAGAATCAAGCATTCTTACCTTTATTTCCTCCAGTGTTCTCTCTTTCTTCCATATACCCTTCAATCTCCCTATCACTATCATTTCTTCCATTATTCTTTTCATTATTTACCCTTCCATCCATTCCTACCGATTTTTCCCCTTCTTCACCTGTTCCACTGCTAATTTCATTTAATTTTTACTAACACTCCCCTCCAATTCTCCCGACACCTCCTCCCCATCATTCCCCAAAGCTCCTCTTTTTCCCCTCTCTCCAATCAACAAATCATTAAAGTGTCTTTTCCTCCTCTCCTTGTACCAAATCACTTTCCCTTTATTTCTTCTCTCCGCTCTTTCCTCCCTCTCCTCGCGTTTATTACCTCCTTTCAAAACATCTTACTTCTCTCCTAAAATTGTCTGCTACCTTTCTTGCCCCACTCGTCTTTCACTCTCTTTTTCCCTCTTAACTTCCATCTTCACCTCCCTACATATCTCCATAATACTTCTCCCAATCCGTATCTTCCTAATTTGGATCCAAATACTAAAGATATCATTTTTCTTTTGACCATATTTCCCAACTCTTCACTCCACCTCTCATTCTTCTGTCGTCTACCATTTCATATTTTCTTCATCCCACATACCCTTCTCGCAACCTCCAATTTTCTTATTCAAACCTTCCTCCTCACTCCCCCTTACCTCCTCCCATTTCTCACATATCCCTATATATATATATATATATATATATATATATATATATATATATATATATATATATATATATATATATATATATATATATTATATATATATATATATATATACATATATATATATATATATATATATATATATATATATATATTATATATATATATATATATATATATATATATATATATATATATATATATATATATATATATATATATATATATATATATATATATATATATATATATATATATATATATATATATATATATATATATATATATATATATATATATATATATATATATATATATATATATATATATATATATATATATATATATATATATATATATATATATATATATATATATATATATATATATATATATATATATATATATATAATATATATATATATATATATATATATATAGGAAATATCGCGAAAGTAGTACGGGGGCAGTCAGATCCCATCTCACTTTTATTTTAGCTTTCTTCATTAAGCAGAGATTCTGATCTCCAAAATGCTTTCTTTTTGTCCAAGTCATGTCTGGAGGTTAAGCAGCTCCCGTAGTCAAATTTCTGTGGAATGCTACGATTATTATTCAATACTTTTCAATCATGGTCACATTATTTTTATAACATAACAAAATCATATATATAGAGATAAAATACGGAAAGAGCGGAGAGTTTTTCTCCTTGAAGCAATTTGATAGATAAACACGTCATAGTGTGAGAGAGATTATCACGCCGGGATGAGAATAGGGAAGAGTTTGCTCCCAGCTGTAACCAACCTCCCTTTACAGCTGCCTTCGATGTCCGATAGATCTTAAACATTGTAGCTAAATTTCTAAGCTTTCGATATACAGTACAGAATGTATAAGAAAAAAAATAATTAAATTATATAAATAATAAGAAATATTGATATCATCGTTGCTTGACCAATGCTCGTGATTCATAATTTAATGAATTATAAACACTATTGGATTGCTATTCGTACAATTACAAACAAACTTCACTATGAAAATGATACCAAATAAGATCGACGAATGTTAATGTTTATTTACGAGTTCCACAGTAAGCGGGTGTTTGATAGTCTGGTCATTACCGGTACTTCGTTTGAGTGAAGTAATCTGATGTTCATAAAATGAAATAAAAAGATTGACAGTCATAAAATCGTAATCACATACACATTCGTTTCAACTAGAGAAGTAATATATATATATATATATATATATAGTGACCTAACTATCTCTGTGGTGACCAATGTATGGTCCAGGAGGTCACTACACTTTGTTGTAGCGAAGGGGGATAGATCAGGAGGCTGGGTGTTTCCTAAGTCCCCTTGTGGAATGCCGACTGGTAGGCGTGTGGTAGCCACCACTTCTCTTCAGGTCCGTGGAACGTCTGTAGCCTCAGGTGGAAGGCTACTTCAAAGTTAACCACAGTCGAGGGCAAAGGGAGCTGCCAAACTGGGTTTCCTTTTTGGTAGCAGAGGCGTTGGAACTTCTTCTAAGGGCAGCTTCTTTTGGACTTCTGCTTGGGACTGCTTCTTTTAGGGCTTCTGCTTGGGACGTCTTCTTCTTGGGCAGCTTGGCTGTAGAGGCGGATTCTTCTTCAGCTCCTCGGAATAAAGGGAAAGGTTACTACTATTTCTATGCCTTCTGAAATTATCTCAGTATTTGGGAAGGTGTAAGAAAAGTAGAGAGTTTTCCACTTTATTTATTATTCCCTAATTTTAACAAAAATTGTTTACAACGTTACTATTATTAAACTTTAACAAATTCATATTAAAATAACATATAAAATTTTATTTATTTAAAGTTGTAAATATTGTTTTATAATAGATTTAAATATTATATTTTAAAATACATTATAATTAAACTTTCTAAGATAAACATTTTTATTTGAAATATAATATGTAAAAGAAATAGATTTTTATATTTTATAATAGTTTATCATAATGGTTTTACCTTAATTCAAATTTGGCGGTAAAATAGTTTTGGCGGGAGAATTAGGTCTTAAAGAGTGCTAGAATGAATTAATATTTTGTTATGTTAATATTTTACAATTTACACTATATTTTATATGTTTTATTTTTTTAATTAATAGTTTATATTTTTATGTATTTATTATAATTATTTTTATTACAAAAAGAAACTTTATTTTTAATTATCACAAGGGTTTGACTGTTGGTTTCTTATTTTAAAACAAAATGAACACAATTCACAAGTTAACACTTTAAAATATTTTTCATTAAAGAAAACGTTATTTTATATTTTGGGTAACTACACTATATATCAGTTCCCCATCGAGACACGGAGTGAACATCTTCAGGGAAGCGTACTCGACGGAGGGGGTTTCTTCTGGAAAGTGTACTCTTGAGAATAGGAACCACTGGATGTAGAGTCGTCGTCCTAGTAGGAACATCAGGTGCATCAGAGGTAGGAACATCAGGTACATCGATAGCTTCTACTGTTACCGGAGAATGCGGGACAAAAGTTTCTGCTACCATGTTTTCTTCCTTTTGTTGATGTGATGTATTGGAGGACGATTACTCTTCGTTTGCTGGTTAAGTAGTAGGAAGAGTCACTTTCGAAGATAGTTGTTAAATGTGCATTCTTTGTAGGTTGTTTTTCGTAGGTTGTTTTTGTAGGTTGATTATAACTTCTTTGCAGCAGAAATCCAGAGGGACAAATTGACCGTAAAGCATCCGGTGTAGAATTGCTCCAAAAGACGTCTAGCTGCTGTCCGTTACTTTTTTAAGTTGAGGTGAATTCAATTGAGCCAGAAGAATTTAATAAATGAAGTTAGGCTTCTTAAGGAGTACGTGGTTCTTGTGGTATGTGTTCTTGTTGTAAGGACAAGAATCCACGTTGGAAGGGAGGTTACTGAGAAGGTGGGCGGCTCCATTCCTGCAGCAGAGATGACTTTGTTCTTGAGGTAGCTGGTGGTAGTGAGAAGCCATGAAGACGGGCAGCGTAGTCCTTGTGAGACATCCATAAAGTCCCGATGTTGAAGGGAGTTGGGCTGGTAGGCCGAACTTTTGGACGAATCGCTGGGTCAGTGGTTGGGCTGGTAGGCCCAACTTGTAAATGGCCACCCATTTAGCAGCCAGCTTCCTCAGTCGTGTATTGCCGCTTCGAGGGAAGGGCAAAGGGAGGTAACAACAACTTCTTCTTGATCCATGGATAGTTGTTTCTGAGTCATTTGCTGTGTTAGATAGCCGAGGACATAAAACTGTCAAGCTATCTATGCACAATTCTTGGAGGTGGCTCTTCTGTGGGGACTTCTTTTTCTTATTGGGATTTCATCTTCTTGGTGCTGCTGCTGTTTCTGCTTCTTTCTTCCTTCTGACTGAATTATCTCTACTGTAATAAAGTGGAAAGTTTTCTACTATTTTATTCCCTTCCCAAATACTGAGATAATTTCAGAAGGCATAGAAATAGTAGTAACCTTTCCCTTTATTCCGAGGAGCCAAAGAAGAATCCGCCTCTACAGCCAAGCTGCCCAAGAAGAAGACGTCCCAAGCAGAAGCCCTAAAAGAAGCAGTCCCAAGCAGAAGTCCAAAAGAAGCTGCCCTTAGAAGAAGTTCCAACGCCTCTGCTACCAAAAAGGAAACCCAGTTTGGCAGCTCCCTTTGCCCTCGACTGTGGTTAACTTTGAAGTAGCCTTCCACCTGAGGCTACAGACGTTCCACGGACCTGAAGAGAAGTGGTGGCTACCACACGCCTACCAGTCGGCATTCCACATTCCTGATCTATCCCCCTTCGCTACAACAAAGTGTAGTGACCTCCTGGACCATACATTGGTCACCACAGAGATAGTTAGGTCACTATATATATATATATATATATATATATATATATATATATATATATATATATATATATTATATATTATATATATTCTAGCGGGAAAATGCCAGAGGTCCACTAATTTCCGCCAGTTAGAAAAATATCTGAATCGTCGTCAGATAAAATTAAAGCCCTTTGAAAGTGTGAAAGTCACAGGAAGCTAGGAAAGTAGAAAAAAAGAATATGTTCCATGCTTTACCAGTAATGTACATTTGTAAGAATGAGCATAGCTGTTAAATCTGGGATCAGAGAGTTGAACAGAAAAATGATGAGACTATATAGAAAGGTGCGTCGCACGAGTCCTTCTCAGTGAAGGAGGTACGCGACTAGAGCGAGAGAGTTTATGAAACGAAAACCCCAAGAATCCACCTTATAAAGGAGAGTTGTATGAGTGGAACCACTCTAGATGTGAGACGTACTCTGTTCAGGAGCGAACAACGCCCTTATTAAGAGCAAGAAACTGATGCCGCGAGAAGAAATTCTGAAGGCGCATCAGAACACCCTACCTAGTAGAAACTTCGTTAGAAACAAAAATAATGTGATCTTTCCAAGAAAAACACAAGAGGAAGGAGCATATAGGACGCGAGGAAGAGGAATCAGGAAGATAATTGTATTTTCTACTGAGTTTCTAGTGTTACGGAAAAATATATTTTGTACGATTACAGCATGAAATATAAATCGTAAGAGTTTTTTGGGTTTGAATAGAATAGTAATCCTTGAAGACAGCTTACCTGCCGCAAATAGCACGAAAATAATCAGATTTATCCCATGGTTTGTTAGATTTAGTCGAAGGGAAAGAATATGGAATGTGCGCCTCCATGCCAGAGAGATTCACCTCAGTTTTGCACTGAGCTCACTCCGAAGGAGACCTCCCACGGAAACGGTAATCATTCCATGGAAAATCAGAGAAGCCCTACTGCAAGTCAGACCAGTTTGCAGCACCGAAGGCCAGAAATGTTTCCTCGCCGAAGGTAGAACAAAATGCAGAAATAAAAAGTAATTGTGTGAACCCAAAAGAGGAAAGAGTTTAAAAGTGCAAGGAGAATGATAAAAGGTTAGGAAAATATCAAGTATGTTGGGTTCATCACCAAAACGATTAGGGATACGTCTAGGAAATTGCACTAACTGCTCCCAATAGAAAAATGGAATACGAATTCACCAGCTATATCATTAGTATTAGATGGAAGCCGTTGGTTGTGATGAACGCTGAAATTGCCTAAATTGATGTTACCAGAGGAAGGAGAAGAAGAAAGAATATACCAAATATATATCAAGAATATATCAAGTATGTTGGGTTCATCACTAAAACGATTATTGAAACTGATAGAAATTGCACCAACTGCTCAAAGTTCTCAATAGAAAAGTTGCAGTCGGATTCACTAACTGTATCATGATTATTAAACGGAATCCATTGGTTGTGGTGAACGTTGAAGTCGCCTTAAATGATGTTACCAGAGAAAGGAGAAGAAAAAAAACTCTATTTTGAGTTTGGATAGTCGAAGTATTTTGAATAGTCACTAGAATTGAGTGATAAATAGAAAGAACATATTAATTTTGTTGTATTCATAAAGTAGAGAATTCAGAAGACTCTAAAT
>SEYY01023401.1:60000-72500 GCA_009176605.1 Armadillidium nasatum
TAACATTGTTAATATACAGCACATGGTTATGCATAATGAGATAATGTGGTGCCCCACCGTGAGAACCCCCGGGACTCTGGGACACCATGGCATATAAGTAGGGTGTGGTGCAAACTTGCAGGGGTGTATGTGCATGCTATCAGTCCCTGGCCGTCAGTACCTTGTGTGGCTTCCTCTTGCATGTATGACAAACAAACACCGTTGATGCATGCTGGAGATGAGGTCCTGGATGGTTTCCTGTGGCAGTCCTCCCGTAGGCGTAAAATAGTTTGTCACAGGTCGTTAAGGCTGTGTGATTGGTGCTGTATCCGTCGCAGCCACATTTTTAGTGTGTCCCACAAATGCTCGATGGGGTTTAGGTAGGGACTGAATGGGCCAGTCTAATGTTCAAATCCCTACCGTGTAAAGGTAATCACCAACACATCTGGCTACCTGCGGTCTGGTGTTATCCTGCATGAGGAAAAAGGTTTCACCGATGTAGGGGCCAAATGGTACGACGTACGGTTCAAATATGTCCGTAATGTATCGTTGCCCGGTTAGGTACCCTGCTTCGAAGACTTGTAACTCCATGAGGACATGGAAAGATATACTACCCCAAACTATAACGGACCCACCACCGAAGGAGAGTACTCTTGCATTTTGCATGTCGCATAGTGCTCATGACTCCTCCGATAAACCCTGGAATGTCCGTCTGAGCTGTGGAGTTTGAATTGGCACTCATCCGTAAATAGGATACTCTCCCAATCCTGGGCCGCCAATGAGGGTGTTGTTGTGTGAAAGCCATCTTTACTCTTAGGTACTCCCTGGTGAGCGGGGCCCTCTTGCTGCCCTCCGTGGGTGGTATCCATGTTCCACGAGGCAACGTCGAATGGTATTCGTGGTAACAAGTGTCTGATGGACAGCCTGCAGCTGCCATTAAACGTATGTATCTGTCCTCTACGGCCGTTGTTGCTTGTGCCCTACCTTGGCCAGGCCGCCTGATGTGATTATCTGTCAACTAGTACCTCTGTAGGATCTTTCCGATGGCTGTATATGAGACCCCGAACAGTCTGCCCAGTTGACGTTGATCGTACCCTTCAGCTCCCAGTGTTGTGATTATCACACAGTCGTCGCTTGTCAAACTCCGTTGCAACCTCTCTATATTATTTGCACAAACGTTAAAAATTGAATACTCTCGATACCCACCCATAACGTTACCTCACCTACCACCTTATTCGCCGAATTAAGCTGGTTGGCCCTTTTACCGTATTTCGTAGATATCGCGCCTAAGTTTAAGATATTATCATGGTACATATATATATATATATATATATATATATATATATATATATATATATATAATATATATATATTTATATATATATATTATAATATATAATATATATCGTATCGATGCTAAACTGCATTATTTGGTAGGTACGGCACACACATCCACACACAGGCACTCCCATTACCCTACAATGTCGTTGGGATCTCCCAACTGATAAATTTAAATGGTGCTTTAATTTTGCTATTTAGTGTATATATATATATATATATATATATATATATATTATATATATATAATATATATTATATATATATATATATATATAATATATATATATATATATATATATATATATCAGAAGTAGAAGAAACCAGAACCTTGTAGAACATTTTTATTTATTATAATAAATATTGATATTTCAAAAACCATACTTCTCATTTTCAAGATGTATTAATTAAATACAATATATTAAGGAAAAATATCGGTATAATAGTTTATTCAAAAGGGAAATACAATAAAAATAATAAACACTATACAAATTTTAATAATAGAGTAAAACAGTAAAAAGCTTACCAATTGAATTGGTTATATTGCTCTTGTGGGTAAATTGGTATTTCAATATTATAATTTGTTTATAATTATGATATTCCATTTACTCCCACGAGCAATACAAGCAATTCAATTGGGAAGCTTTTTTATATATAATATATATATATATATATATATATATATATATATATATATATATATATATATATATAATATATATATATATATATATATATATATATATATATATATTTTTTTTTATTTTTTATTGTATTTTTATTTCCAATAAAATATTACACCGATATTTTTCAGTAATATATTGTATTTAATTAATAGATTTTGAAAATGAGCGGTGTGGCTCTTGAAACGTTGATATTTTTGGTACTGTAAATAAAAATGTTCTATTCCTGATAAAAATAAATTCCCAAAATTCGAGTCGCAATGATATATATATATATATATATATATATATATATATATATATATATATATTATATATATATATATATATATATATATATATATATATATATATATATATATATATATATATATATATATATATATATATATATATATATATATATATATATATATATATATATATATATATATATATATATATATATATATATATATATATATATATATATATATATATATATTATATATATATATATATAATATATATATATATATATATATATATATTCTAAAAATAAATTGTTTAGTTGCTTAATGAAAATGCATGAACTATCTCATTAGTAGTCTGTCTTTATAAGCTATATCTAATATACATTTTGTACCTGAATTACTTGACCATACTTGGAATTGTAGTTGTACTCACCCCAACGAATAAAAAAAAACTTCATTGAGCGAGAGAACCAGCATGCAATTATCAAATATTACAACTTTAAATTTGTAACAATTCCAGAATAGGAATAGGTTATACAATGCGAGTACATTTATGAATGGGCCTATTCCGGGTAGTTAAGGAGGGACCTTTTATTCATTTATTTGTTTTTATATTGCATTGTTTACTGCGGATACCATTTATAAGACCTAAGCATGTATCCAGTATTGAAACCTAAATAGTTTGCTGCTATACAAATATCGAACAAAACTCTTGTAACGCAAACACATATGAAAAATGAAAATATATAATTTTGACAGTCAGTAGAGAATGTTTATTGCTAGAAAGGATATTACCTCATAATTTTAACAAATGATGCTCAGCAATGGTGTCCTTGTGCAGCAACACCAGTTACATATGGTCGTACTATTGATTGATGCACAAGTTTTAGTGTTCTTTGTGTATTCCGCATAACTTGGAAATCTTGATTTAAAAGTCGTGGAAAAGTCTATTCCAGGAAATAGTGTAGTATGCACAACACCGTAAATAAATTCAAAAGAAAATGTCTACCGAGTTGCAATCAGAGCATACAGGCCACGATATTGGTTCTCCTCCACCAATTTGGTGTGGAAACGTATTGTCTAGAGATACTGTCTGACACTCAAACTAAGTCTGGTGGAGCATCATTATTCATAAACCATAAGTCACGACGAATTGATAGTGAAATTTCGTCTATTAGTTCCTTCAGCTCATGTCCTAAAATTACCTGTAATATTGTCCGGGTAATGTATCTGGCAAATACTTTGATCCTATAAGATAATCAAACATACCTGTGTATACATTACTTGAAAATGTTTGTTGATGTAGACATTCTGTAATATCATGAGAATATCCATTTAACCGTTTATACTCATTGTGGTCATTTAAAATCGAATATCTCGAAAATTTTGCATTATCCATAAATGAGGATTGATATACTTTCGTACAAACCATTAAAAAATTTCATATTCCTAGTCAAAAATTAACGATTTCGAGAGTCTGCATTCGTTGTCCATAAGACAGACATAGTTGTTGTTTTTGAAGAGTTCTCCATACAGTCATACAAAAAACATGTAACGTTTTAGATAACATACTAGTGCTTAATTCCAGGATATTCATCAGTGTGGTCTAGCATATTCTCAATATCACCTGTTCGATATGTACCTTGTTACACTATAGTTCAAAAAGTTGATAAGTACTTCACTCCTTGAGACATTGGTATATTGTAGCAGACATTCCCTTCACCGAATATTTTTTATTTAAATAATTTTTTTCATCGAGTGCTAAATACTGGGATAATTTTGCAGAGAGCTGCAAGTTCAAAGGTAAAGATAACCATAATAATTATTAAAATTAACTAGGTAGGCACATCTGGCAATGATTTAACTTTGTTGCTTTTCATGGCAATAATTTATGATTTATACACAATATAATATTAATAAAAACCTCCCACATAAGTACATTGTCAAACTCCACAAGCTTGTTAATTAATATGTATCCTTTGCAAAAAAAAAAAAAAAAAAAATTCCCTCCATATCTATTTGGTATAGATCTAATCGCATAATGTGCTCTCACCTTATAATCTTCCTAGTTCCTAATTTAGGTTTGGTACGTGTTTCAAATCATTGTATATATATGTAATGCCGACGACTAACCTGTGTAAATTGAAACTTTTTTTTTTTCGTTGGGATCAATACAACTACGGCTTCAAAGTCCTTAAAAGTAATACAGGTACACCCACCTTATATATATATATATATATATATATATATATATATATATATATATATATATATATATATATATATATATATATATATATATATATATATATATATATATATATATATATATATATATATATATATATATATATATTAGGAGACTGTTCAGCGTCATGCCCTCCAACAGTACCTGCAACTCCAACAAGGTCACCTCGTCCTCCAATTCGTGGTCCTCCTTTAGCACCTCCCCCTCCCCCAGCTAGGGCACGGACACCTGATCGTTTGGAGAGATTGGAACGACTGGAAAGATTAGGGAGGATGGATCGTTTTGGGGGATCGGGCATTGTCGGACCTGGAGGAGGAGGGGGTTTCCAGTGTGAATGTATGGAAGATCGTCAGAACATGGCGATGGGAACCTGGAGTTTTCGATATGTGGTGTGCGCCCTGTACGAAACGTCGGCGCCCTTCTATGAGGTGGAGTTCTTTTGATTTAAGGTAGGTCAAGGGTACATTGCAATTCTTTAAAGAGTGTATCCAATATTTTGTTTTAGTAAATATATTAAGTTGGAAAAAACATTGTTTTAAAAAGAAAACAAAATAAAAACAATTTTTTTAAGCTTTAAAAGCAATATTTTATCAATTCCTTTGCAAATTTCGATAATATATATTTATATATATATATATATATATATATATATATATATATTATATATATATATTATATATATATATATATATATATATATATATATATATTATATTATATATAAGAAATTGATTGAACTTATTTTTATAATGAAGGAATACACTGTAATTAAAATTTTCAACATTTTTCCGTTTTTTATTTAAATTTTTGAATCTTCAAATGTTTCGGATTATCTAAATTCATCATCAGTGATAATCTAAAAAAAAATTAAACTAATAAACTTAAAATTACAATCAAAATTAAAACAATCTTAAATTTGCAATTAAAAAAAAACAAAAGGTTTAAAAGCCGAGTTTTGAAATTAAAAATAAAAAAAATAAAAAAAATAAAAATAAAATTTAAAAAATTTTTTTTTTTTTTTTTTAAATTTTTTTATATAATCATATATATATATATATATATATATATATATATATATATAATATATATATATATATATATAATATATATAAAATATCTAAAATAAAAAATTATTATATATATATATATATATATATATATATATATATATATATATATATATATATATATATATATATATATATATATATATATATATATATATATATATATATATATATATATATATATATATATATATATATATATATATATATATATATATATATATATATATATATATATATATATATATATATATATATATATATATATATATATATATATATATATATAATATATGCGAAAAAAGAAACTCAATTTAAATCGGTCCAAAAGAACATGAAAAAACTGAACATTTAAAATTACAAAATAGAATATTAATTAATTTTGGTGGTTGGTTGTTATCAAATTACAGAGAGGAAAAAAATATTATAAAAAATTTACATTTTAAAATATGAAACTAAAATAAAGGAGGAAAAAAAACTACAATAAAAATTACAATAAAATTTAAATGGAAAATGAGGAAATAGTAAAATTGAATTAAAATTTACACACAAACATATTTAAAAATACATATAATAGATTCTCACAGTCTGATAAAGCCGTGTACAATCGGATTGAACTTGTCTTGTTATTTAGTGATGGGGTTAGACTCTTTATAAATATGAACTCCAAATTTCTACCTTTATTAACTGAGTTAAACGGTATTACTATTTAAAAAATTATCCTTTATAATAGGATGGTTTAATTGGAAGGATTGTTCCCGAATTGCAGAAGCCTCTGGGTTAAAAGCAGACAAGTTTTGAATGAGAGGCCCTTGGGCTTTGAGATACCTTTTTTTGAAGTGTGTAGTATTAATATTTCAAAAAACATTTTCAATTGGTCACGGATGACACCATTTTGTTTTAAACAATATTCTCCAAAAACAAATCGATGGTATGGCGATGGACTCGTTTTTGGGTCCATCATTTGAGAACGATTTTCGTTGGATCAATGCTGCCCCTCCTACTTTTAAACCTCTATTTTATCGTAGATACTGTTTTGTTATTTTTAAAAATAAATCCCATTCTTCTCAATTTTTAAATAACAATAAAAATACATCAAATTTGCCATGGAGCAAAGAATGATTGTTGCATCCGTTTCTTGGACATAATTATAGAACTTAAAACAGATTGTTTTCACCCTTCAGTATATCATAAACCTACTTCTACTATTATGAGTACTAATTTCTTCAGTTTTATTACTTCACGTTTTAAACCCAATAGTATTTTATGCTAAAACAGATTGTTTTCACCCTTCAGTATATCATAAGCCTACTTCTACTATTATGAGTACTAATTTCTTCAGTTTTATTACTTCACGTTTTAAACCCAATAGTATTTTATGCTAGATTGATGAGCATTCAAAATATGCTCTAACTGGTTAAACTTCCATAAAGAAATGCATTATTAACGAAACATTTTTATTACCAATTTTTTCCCCTTCACTTGTTCTACAAAATTTTAGAATCTTATCTTAATAATTTTTTCGCTCCACAGATCTCAGATTTTTATGTTTCGAAAAATGGTTGTTTATCTGAAACTTCCTTTTTTAGGTCCTAAATCTACAGATCAGATCAAACTACTAGAAGAAATTTTAACTCTTTCATTTCCACATATTAATTTTAAACTTATTTTATTGACCCCCTTTTAATATAGGTTCATTTTTTCATATAAAAGAACTTATCCCAAAGTTATTCAGGTCCTCTTTGGTCTATAAATATATAAGTGCAGGTTGTAACCCTTCCTACATAGGGGTAACTTCCCTCCAACTTACAGTCCGGATCTCAAAGCACAAGGGGCTCTTGTTCAAAACTGGTCTGCCATTAACAAACCGAGAGGCTTCTGCAATTCGGCGGGACCGTGCCTTCCAGTTAAGCCATCCTATTTTAAACGATAAAATTTTAATAGTAAAATCGTTTAACTCGGTTAACGACGGTAGAAATTTAGAGTTTATATTTATAAAGAGTCTAAACCCATCACTAAATAACAATACAAGTTCTATCCGATTGTACCCAGTTTTATCAGACTGTGCGCATATATATATATATATATATATATATATATATATATATATATATATATATATATATATATATATATATATATATATATATATATATATATATATATATATATATATATATATATATATATATATATATATATATTATGCATGCTTGTTTGTGTGTTCATTTTAATTCAATTTTACTATTTCCTCATTTTCCATTTAAATTTTATTGTAATTTTTATTGTAGTTTTTTTTTTCTTTCTTTTAGTTTCATATTTTAAAATGTAAATTTTTTATAATATTTTTTTCCTCACTGTAATTTGATAACAACCAACCACCAAAATTAATTAATATTCTATTTTGTAATTTTAAATGTTCAGTTTTTTCATGTTCTTTTGGACTGATTTAAATTGTGTTTCTTTTGCTTATTATATATATATATATATATATATATATATATATATATATATATATATATATATATATATATATATATATATATATATATATATATATATATATATATATATATATATATATATATATATATATATATATATATATATATATATATATATATATATATATATATATTATATATATAAATATATATATATATATATATATATTATATATATATATATATATATATATATATATTATATATATATTATATATATATATATATATATATATATATATATATATATATATATATATATATATATATATATATATATATATATATATATATATATATATATATATATATATTATATATATATATATATATATATATATATATATATATATATATATATATATATATATATATATATATATATATATATATATATATATATATATATATATATATATATATATATATATATATATATATATATATATATATATATATATATATATATATATATATATATATATATATATATATATATATATATATATATATATATATATATATATATATATATATATATATATATATATATATATATATATATATATATATATATATATATATATATATATATATATATATATATATATATATATATATATATATATATATATATATATATATATATATATATATATATATATATATATATATATATATATATATATATATATATATATATATATATATAATATATATATATATATATATATATATATATATATATATATATAATAATACTAATATATATATATATATATATATATATATATATATATATATTTCAAATTTTTGTCATTTAAAAGAAAATAAATTAAATTTTAATACTTAATTTCGAATTTTCAACTTTTAACTATTTTGTTTTTATTAACTTTTCAAATTTAAGATTGTTTTAATTTTGATTGCAATTTTAACACATATTTTGAATTCATTATTTATTAGTTTAAATTGTTTTTAGATTATCACTGATGATGAATTTAGATAATCTGAAACATTTGAAGTTGAAAAAATTTAAATAAAAAACGGAAAAATGTTGAAAATTTTTAATTGCAGTATATGCCTTCATCATATATATATATATATATATATATATATATATATATATATATATATATATATATATATATATATATATATATATATATATATATATATATATATATATATATATATATATATATATATATATATATATACTTGTTCATCAATTTCAAATTATGAGTAAATATAAACGTAATTCAGCTTGTCCTATCCTATTAGGCTGTTCTAAAATAAAGGACTGTTGCCAAAATTGTCCTAACGAATCGTTGGAACAAGTGGCAAAAATGTCAATAAATTTTTCCAGTTATTTTCTTAGCAGAAAATAAATCGGTGAAGCAATTTTCCTACGTTTAACATATCTTTTCTCTGTTGAAAATATAGGAAGATTTGGAAACTCTGTTTCACTAAACTTATGTACAATCACCAGTATGGCTTTCACATAAAAACGCTCAACTTGTGATCTTATTTCCCTTCTCTCCGACTTTTGATCTTCTGATCTTCAATCCTTTGCTGAGTCTCTAGACATATTGAAAGTGTTCAGTAGAGTCTGGCACAAAGCTATGATTTATTAATTAATCCCGTCTCTGGTTACAGAATTGACAAAAGAGATGTATAAAAAGAGTAGAAGATTGGTTGTAAACTTAAGAAACAATAATACTGACAGATTTAACGAAGTTTTGTTCATCAAATATAGCGTTTCCCAATCTGGGTCCACAGAACCCACCAGGGGACCACAGAAGCCATGAGGGGTTCCTCAAGGAAAAAAATGTTTATTTAATTTAGGAATATAACATATGAGTGTATATGGGGGTTCATATACGTAAAGTTAGGACCCAGGGGGTCCACAAGCAAAAAAAGGTTGGGAAACCCCTGGTCTAATACAACTTAAAAATTTTTATTTTTATTTTTAAAAAGTTCACATCTCACGGGCATTGCCCTATTCGAGGAGAGGAACTTTTCTAGGTAGTATATACCTAGGATCCCCAAGTAGGATTGAACCGGCACCCTCAAGCACGTGAGTCAATCACTCTACCGTATGAGCCACGGTAGATGGCATCTGGAAAGAAAAATCAGAGCGAAGAATATAAACTGTAAAAGGAAAGTTTATAAATCAAAGAAGGTATCGAAAATTTTTCTTTTTTCTTTCTCCATTTTAAAAGGATTCAATTAAAAATCGTTGAGCAAATTCTCATATTTTCTTTCTAGGGCAATTTTTATGAATTCCGTCATTTCTTAACATGAGAACCGTCGGTGAGTATTTAATCGGCATAACTCACTTTGTGAAAATTAGTTTCGAAAAGTTAATTACCCCTTTCAGTGTGACTATGACGTCATTAAACGTGATTTTACAAGAAGCAGCTTATTGATAACCCCTGAAAACTCAGTAAGAAATTATTAGTTACTTCTTCATTGTGTATTTATGTGGCATACAGAAGAATAAAAAAAAAAAGTTTTAAATCATTCTTACTCCAAAAAAATTTTGAAAAAAAAACTCGCCCTTTTGGGGTTTTACCTTTAAATGAATCCTTTCTTCAAATTTTCCTAAGAGCTTTCATGAATATTTGACCCTTTCGCTTTAAATAAAATATTGGAAGCGGATGCGTAGACATGTGTTACAAGCCGATCATTTATTATATAATTATTATATATATATATATATATATATATATATATATATATATATATATATATATATATATATATATATATATATATATATATATATATATATATATATATATATATATATATATATATATATATATATATATATATATATATATATATATATATATATATATATATATATATAATATATATATATATATATATATATATATATATATATATATATATATATATATATATATATATATATATATATATATATATATAATATATATATATATATATATATATATATATATATATATATATATATATATATATATATATATATATATATATATATATATATATATATATATATATATATATATATATATATATATATATATATATATATATATATATATATATATATATATATTATATATATATTATAATATATTATATATATATATATATATATATATATATATATAATATATATATATATATATATATATATATATATATATAGTATATATATATATATATATATATATATATATATATATATATATATATATATTTCCTAGGAACAAATATATATATATATATATATATATATTATATATATATATATATATATATATATATATATATATATATATATATATATATATATATATATATAATATATATATATATATATATATATATATATATATATATATATATATATATATATATATATATATATATATTATATATATATATATATATATATATATATATATATATATATATATATATATATATATATATATATATATATATATATATATATATATATATATATATATATATATATATATATATATATATATATATATATATATATATATATATATATATATATATATATATATATATATATATATATATATATATATATATATATATATATATATATATATAATATATATATATATATATATATATATATATATATATATATATATATATATATATATATATATATATATATATATATATATATATATATATATATATATATATATATATATATATATATATATATATTATATATATATATATATATATATATATATATATATATATATATTATATATATATATATATATATATTATATATATATATATATATATTATATAATATATATATATATATAATTTATTTAATATATATATATATATATATATATATATATATATATATATATATATATATATATATATATATATATATATATATATATATATATATATACTCAATGGGAAGGAACAGCTCCAAGTTGTTTGGTTGGGAAGACAGACCCCACATTGACTTTGAATAGTGTTGGAAATCCCATTTTGCTTCCTGATTGAAGACAAGAACTATCATTTCATTCCGAAAGAGCAAATCCTTCTTTGACGCACTATTTTTATCATTGTTTACTTAATTTTTGCACATGCACATTTTAGCATCATATTAATTATCGTTCCAATAAGTTCTCACCCCATTTTAAACCCGAAGTCATCATTACTGCACAATTTTCATTCTTCTCAACCTTTCAATGACGTAATCTAACGCAGCATGTGGTTATTAGCTCACAAATCCTTGTCGTTATGCAATGACATTTATCATTCAAATGAACAAACATCATCAAAATCAAGTTACGAATTCATGTCTGCAAGCCTCCTTAAAGGTTTTCGATCCTAGGTACAATGAAATCAAAGACAGATACTTAAACCACTAC
>SEYY01023402.1:0-10000 GCA_009176605.1 Armadillidium nasatum
GGATTAATGAAGATGCAAGGTTAAAAGGCAAAGAAAAATATAAGTCGATTAAACATGTTCAAGATTATGGGATTTTGGAGAGAAAAAATGGTCGTCAGATACGCGGCTCACGAAGGCAATTACCATTTGACATGTTTGTAAAGAGACGGACGACGAATTTATAAATAGCGCTTGAAACATATATTATATATATATATATATATTATATATATATATATATATATATATATATATATATAATTATATATATCATTAATTATATATATATATATATATATATATATATATATATATATATTATATATATATATATTATATATATATATATATATATATATATATATATATATATATATATATATATATATATATATATATATATATATATAATATATATATATATATATATATATATATATATATATATTATATATATATATATATATATATATATATATATATATATATATATATATATATCTATATATATATATATATATATATATATATATATATATATATATATATATATATATATATATATATATATATATATATATATTTATATATATATATATATATATATTATATATATATATATATATATAGTATATATATATATATATATATATATATATATATATATATATATATATATATATATATATATATATATATATATATATATATATACTAGTGTTAGTTCCTACAGTTCCACTTACACTGCTTTTCTTGAAAGTGTGGTGTTTCTAGCTTCTTCTCTTACTACTTTCTATGTCTTCTGTTATTGTGGCAGTTTAAGTATTGTTCTTCTGAAATATTTGTTCAAATATCTACTCATTTAAAAAATCTCTTCTGGTATTCAGCTAAAACATTATATGCTTCCTCCTATCATTCTTAATGTACTCTGCTGACAGGATCTAGAAGACTTTTCTTTCAACTTTCGAGTATTCAGTTCTTTTAGAGGCGCTTAAGGCCTTGAATTTATTTGATTTTTTAACATTTTCAGACGAAGATGAAGTACGCTGTTGTTTGATGAGAAAATTTAATAATTTATCTCAATTACTTTAATAATGAAATTACATTGTATTACTCTGATATTTACATATTTAAAAAGTTTGATATTTTAATATTTAAAATGTTTAAACACTTAAATTTTATTTGTGGTCCATTAAAGATTCTATAATCTTATTGATTTCGTAAACAAGCCGAACCTTCTAAATTGGATGAAGGTATTTTCTTTCTTTGAAAGAGTTCCAAGAATGGGAATAGATGACCCAATCAATTTAGATGACCCAGCAAATTCCCACTTTTAATGTTCACTCATTTATTGATATAAATTAAAATACGTCCATAAATATATTAAGTTTATTTAAAGCAATATATACTCGTAGTTTTAAAACAGATATTCATGAATTTTAACAATTATGTAAATTGCTCTTTTCAATTTATACTACGCTTGTGTCACTAAATAAATCTTCGCTCAGGACACTCTTTGGAGATGAAGATATACTGTACAATACTGAGCAATTTGACAAAATACATTTTTCTTTTCCTCATTTCTTTTCCTCAACTCGAGAATATAATCGTCATTCTCCTCTTTTCTTTCTCTTTAGAATGCAAATTAACTATTTCTGGGTTGGACAACTTGTTTGTTGTCTGAATCTAAATTTTACATAAGAAAATAGTCGAGGGTCACATACAAATACTCTAAATTTAGCATATTCAAGCCATTTTGGAAAATCTATGACTTTGAGATTTTAACATAAAATAAAGTTAATAATGTGAATCATAAAATATTTTTAAATGTAAAAAAAATTATGTACGCATGTTAAATAAAACTTACATACATTTGAAAAAGTATTATATACATCTCCAAAAAAGTGTTAACTAATGATAATCTTATCATGAAATGTGTCTCCAGGTCTTGCCTTAATTAAAGTTGCTAAATTATATATTCTATAATAGACTGAAATATTTTACTAACTTTATTTTTGTTTT
Organism: Armadillidium nasatum; assembly: GCA_009176605.1. Lineage (NCBI taxonomy): Eukaryota > Metazoa > Arthropoda > Malacostraca > Isopoda > Armadillidiidae > Armadillidium > Armadillidium nasatum. The sequence continues at coordinate 2,002 of SEYY01023402.1, forward strand.
CAATAGTTTGTTAATGATAACTTTATTACTCATAGAAAATTCATTATATATTTGAGAAAGCAATTGTGGCTCTTTTCAGTGCCACAAAAACACAATCCTTTCATTTATCTGCTAGGAATTTTAGCAACACCCAAAATCAAAATTTCTTTTGGGTGTAATAATCTTCTTTATAAACTTAAGAGATTGGATGTTTTGAACCCCAGCACAACTACTTCTCACCATCCTCGTTCTTTGTTCTTTATAGGGACGTCGTTCTCCATTTAACGGAGTATATATCGCACATACCTAGAATGATTTCCCACAATATGCACTTCTTTATAAGGTTGAGTCTAGGGCTTTAAGACATTTCAAAAATTCATTGCTCACAGTTATCTCTATCTAAATTTTGAACTATAGTAACACACTAATTATACTTTCCTTAGTGCAATAGACACTTGTTTTCTGAACTCTTCAGTCAAAGATTTCCTTCTTTATGACTTTATAAGAAGGACACTAACAACTTATGTTTACAAATAATTTCATTCATTCTCAGAACATCTCTCTTAGGCTAGATTTAACCATTATTTTTATCCCATAATTAAATATTCTTGTAGAGTCTTGATCAACTCTTCTATTTTATATTTTTTATATTTCTTTTGACATGTAAATTTTCAGGCTCTGAGTATCGAGTCAAGCTTGGTATTAATTTTAATAATATATCTTTTTCCCAACTCCGGTGGAAACTATCATCATGGTAGGTTAAATAAATAAAATTATTTCTCTCTCTCTCTCTCTCTCTCTCTCTCTCTCTCTCTCTCTCTTCTCTCTCTCTCTCTCTCTCTCTCTCTCTCTCTCTCTCTCTCTCTCTCTCTCTCTCTCTCTCTCTCTCTCTCTCTCTCTCATATATATATATATATATATTATATATATATATATATATATATATATATATATATATAATATATATATATATATATATATATATATATATATATATATATATATATATATTATATATATATATTATCTGTTCATGGGAATAAAAGTTCAAAGGCTTGGATATCAAACATAAAGAGAAAAATAATATAATATATAATATTTTATATTCTATATATATATTATATATAATATATATTATATATATATTATATATATATATATATATATATATATATATATTATATATATATATATATATATATATATATTATATATAATATATATATTTATATATCAATATATATAAATATATTATATTTATATATCTATATATATATATATATATATATATATATATATATATATATATATATATATATATATATATATATATATATATAATATATATATATATATATATATATATATATATATATATATATATATATATATATATATATATATATATATATATATATATATATTAATATATATATATATATATATATATATATATATATAATATATATATAATTATATATTAATATATAAATATATATATATAATATATAATATATAATATAATAATTATATAATTATTTAAATTTACTCAATTTAAAACATTTCAAATTTTATTTTTATATATATTATTTTAATTTAATTAACTATGCGACCTTGCGAATGATTTTATCTTAAAATGATTTAAAATATGGTTGAGATTCTATGTGTCCATGATGATTTATCAAAAATATGCTGCTAATGTTTCGAACATCTCAAATTAATTTGCAGTGGTGCCTAAGCATATCCTCCAGCATATCCTAAGTTATAATCTTTATGTTTTTCATTTGCTTATATTAATTTTAAGGCATTTCAGATAAATAATTCAGATCTTAAAGAATATACTGATTTACTGTATAGTTTCTTTTTTTTTTAATAAAGAAAAATTTCAGAAGAATTGTAAGTCCTTATAATATATATAATATATATATATATATATATATATATATATATATATATATATATATATTATATATATATATATAATATATATATATATATATATATATATATATATATATATATATATATATATATATATATATATATATATATATAATATATATATATATATATATATATATATATATATATATATATATATATATATATATATATATATATATATATATATCTATTTTTTTATTAGAAATAAAAATAGACTTTAAAATTACCTAGCCTTTCTCTATCATATCTTATTAAACATTTAATTAAGTTTCAGATTTTTCCCAGATTCCAATAATATATCACAAACATTTATATTTCTTTATCATTTCACTTTCGTACTATTTTTAATGCTAGTTCCTAAAAAGTTGTTAAATCACCATGGATGATACAATAGTTACACAACATCTTTTGAGGCAAATATATTGTTGGTCTTGTGGTATATCTTATCCAACAACTTATGTTACACTATAGCATCAACTATCACTCTATTCTATTTCTTTCTTTAAGAGGTTTTGCATGTTTTTCATCGACAACAGAATATTTACAGCGTTGTTGTCTCCTTTAAGCGTATGTAAATTATCATATTTGGGTAAAATTTATCCGCAACATGTTTCCAAATTTTATCTCGTCAAGATTTTTATATATTGAAATATATATATATATATATATATATATATCTATATATATATATATATATATATATATATATATATATATTATATATATATATATATATATATATATATATATATATATATATATATATATATATATATATATATATATATATATATATATATATATATATATATATATATATATATATATAATATATATATATATATATATATATATATATATATAATATATATAATATATAACAAACTTTTAAAAATTTAACTATCTATAATGAAGACACTAAGGGAAAAAATTTACTAAAATAATTAAATTCCGAAATAATAATAATGACAATAATAATAATAATAATAATAATAATAATAATAATAATAATAATAATAATAAAAATAATAATAATAATAATATTTTAAATTAATACCAAAACCATAATTAAAACTCATTTTTTTTGTCATTTTGTTGAATACACAAATATATTTAAAAATACATTTTCGTTTCGTCTTTATATAGTAAAGGAAACTTAATAAAATTATAAAGTCTGGTTGAATAACATGTCTTTTGAAAACAAAGGCAAAATCAACATAAATAATCGTCTATTTGACTGTACCATCCTTTATTATTCTTTGTCTTCAATTTATTCAGGTTTTATGTTTAGACTTTAGACGCTAATCTGCATACTTTTGCTTTAAAGAAAAACACATGCTCGTATATGTATATATATATATATATATATATATATATATATATATATATATATATATATATATATATATATATATATATATATATATATATATATATATATATTATAATTTTTTTTATTTATTTATTTATTTATTTATTTATTATTTATATAATTTAAGTTATTATATTAATTAATAAATATAAATATATATATATATATATATATATATATATATATATATATATATATATATATATATATATATATATATATATATATATATATATATATATATATATATATATATATATATATATATATATATATAATATCCATAAAAGAAGAAGAAGAAATACCGGAAATCTGGTCGTTAATGGGCGATGTTTCCCGATACAAGCCGTTTAAAAATGTGCAAGTCAAAGAAAATTGAGAAAACAGATAAAGGGAATGCGTTCTATACTTTACCAGTAGAGTACATGTACGAGTGAGCATAATAATGTAGTCTGCATGGGGTTAGAGAGATTTTCATTAAAAGGATGAGTTTGTGTAGAAAGGTGTGTCGCACGATATCTTCTCAATGGAGGAAGTATGCAACCTAAGAATTCTGAAGAGCAGTGTCCGTTGTTTTGGCGACCGTATAAAGAGACCGACGCAGCAATTCGACGGACAGACACTGCTCTTCTGAACTCTCTCGTTGCATACCTCCTCCATTGAGAAGAGCTCGTGCGACACGCCTTTCTACACATTCTCATCCTTTCTCTGTCCAACTCTCCGAAAACCCCAGTCTTACATATACTCTACTGAAGTCTGGAACACACTATTTCTTTGACTTGCATACTTTCAAACGCCGTGTGTCTGGACACGTCGGCCACCTCGAATGATTATAGCTTTCCCAACTCCGTGGAGACTCCTGGCCTTTGCCCACGGAGGAGACTAAAAAAAAAAAATAAAAAATAAGAAGAAAAGAGTTTATAAGACGAAATCTCTAGACTCCACCTCTTCGAGAAGAGCTGTATCTGTAAAACCACCCCAGTTGTGTGAGACTTACTCCATAAATGGGCAACCAACATCTTTATAAAGAGCCAGCTACTGTGATGGCGTAAAGAAATAACTAGGGCCCTTCAGAACACCAAATCTTTTAAAAGCTTGTTTAGGAAGAGAAGTGATGTGATCTTTCCAGGAAAGGATACGAGAAAGACTCCAGGAATTTTGAGGAAATATGAAGGTCAAATTCAAGTATTTCTCAAGAAGATGTCATAGTAGTGTAGAAGGTTGTGTCGAGAGATAGAGAAATTGAGTTTTTGAGTCATTGAAAACTCCCATGTTTTCATTGACCTAATTTGAAATACGAGAAAGATCAGAGGTTGTTTGCTCCATGGTTACGCTTCTTGCGTCATCTAACTGCTTTTGGAAATGAGTAATGAAGGGTGAAATCATCAACATAAGACTGGATAGGTTATGAAGTAATAAAGAGATGGTCATTAAGGAAAAGAAGAAAAAGAGTTGGGATAGGACAGATCCCTGATGAACACCACTATTTGTAGATTTGAATGAAGAATGGTGGACTACAACAGCTGCCATAGAAGACCAGAAAGGAAATCAGAGAGAGAAGGTCGGAGAGAAGGGAAGTTTCCGAAAAAAGTAAGTTTGAAAATCAAAGCTTTGTGCCAGGTTTTATCGATAAATAATTATATATATTATATATATATATATATATATATATATATATATATATATATATATTATATATATATATATATATATATATATATATATATATATATATATATATATATATATATATATATATATATATATATATATATATATATATATATATATATATATATATATATATATATATATATATATATATATATATATATATATATATATATATATATATATATATATAATATATATATATATATATATATATATATATATATATATATATATATATATATATATATATATATATATATATATATATATATATATATATATATATATATATATATATATATATAAGGAGTTTGCTTGATACAGGAAGGATTAAGAAAATAAATACTCGAAAATGAAATTTAATGAGCAACAACAGTTATTCAAAAGAGCCTTACGTTGTTAAGTGCTAAAGATTAAAAAAAATAAATTAAAGAATTAGGAAGAAGAGAAACTGAAAAAGGAAAATAAATAATCATATTAAATTGATGCAAGAAGTAAAAAAAAGGAAAAAAAAAATAAAAGACTTATGAAGAGAAACTGATAATGGAAAATAAAGATTATATTAAAAAGAAGCAAGAAGTTAAAAAAAAAGAAAAAAAAAATAATAAAAAAAAGAAAAAAAAAGTTCCATATGCTGCACTATTCTCTTGTAGATATTTTCATAAATTACATATTGCATTTATGCTCTATAGTAAATAATGAATAAGTAAACAAATCTAAGTGAAGTATTAATATCAGAGTTTTTAAATCTATTCCAATTTCCATAGTCCATATATATATATATATATATATATATATATATATATATATATATATATATATATATATATATATATATATATATATATATATATATATATATATATATATATATATATATATATATATATATATATATATATATATATATATATATATATATATATATATATATATATATATATATATATATATATATATATATATATATATATATATATATATATGTATATATATATATATATATATATATATATATATATATATATATATATATATATATATATATATATATATATATATATATATATATATATATATATATATATATATATATATATATATATATATATATATATATCTATATAGAATATATTTATATATATATATTGCTGTAGATGCCCTTGAAAAATGAAATGTTAATTGCTGAATAAAATGAAACTTAATTTGTTAGTGAATAAGTTAAAAAAAGTTACAAAGATTATCAAATAAGGTTTTCGATAATAAATTATAATAACTTTTTAAAATTGCAACTAATTTTATATATTCTAAAATTAATATCTCAAAAGAACACATTAAATTATTTCCCCTCTTAATTCATATTTAAAAAAAAAAAAAAAAAAAAAAATAATAATTTTACAACAGAAATCCTTGAGGAGGAAATAAACTTTCAAATAGAGCAATAATTGATAATGACTAAAATTTTGTTTGATTTTGTAGGAACCCTATTCATTAACGTTAAATCTAAAGTAATTTAAAATGGATTAACACTAACGAAGTCAGATGATGATTCGGTTAACGACGGATGACGATGATAACGATGCATTTATCTTGTTTAAGAGAAAACGAAAAAGAAGAAGAAGAAGAAGAAGAAGAAGAAGAAGAAGAAGAAGAAGAAGAAGAAGAAGAAGAAGAAGAAGAAGAAGAAGAAGAAGAAGAAGAAGAAGAAGAAGAAGAAGAAGAAGAAAAAGAAGAAAAAGAAGAACTATAACAACAAGAATAAAGAGAATAAGAAATAAGTAAGAACAATCTAGAACAAGAATGAAAACAAGATAAATAAAAGATAAAAAATTAATTAAAACTGAAAAAAGCAATAAAAATAAAAACAAAAACTAAGCAATAATAAACAAGAACAAGACGAAGAAGGATCACTAGAGAAAGTAAAAGAAAAATGTAAGAAGCATAATGGATATAATTGAAATAATAAATAATGATTATAGAGTTCAAATTAGTTTATATTACACAAACGTGATAGAAATAAGAAATTAAAATTAAGAAGAAAAATTTTCGAAAAATTTGTTATATAATTTTTTTTTTTTTTTTTAGGAAGATAAATTTCAAATTAGGAAGAAATAAAATTCCTCAAGAAAATTAAGAAACCATGAAGCAATTCATTTTTTAAAAGAAAATACTTAAACTAATTTACTTTTTGAAACTTTTAAAGATCAAGCTTATCTAATTATTATTTGATAATCTTACTAAAAAGACACACACTGTGAAAAATATACATTGACAGTCATTTCTACATTTTCATGCAATTCATTTAAATCAAGAGTTCCCAACCTTTTATTGCTTGTGGACCCCCTGAGTCCTAACTTTACGTATGTGGATCCTCTTGACTCCTAGCTTTACGTATATGGACCCTTTGAGTCCTAACTTTGCATATGTGGACCCCTTGACTTCTTAATTTACTTATATGGACCCCTGAGTCCTAGCTTTAGGTATGTGGACCCCTTGAATACTAACTTTACGTATGTGGACCCCTGAGTTCTAACTTTAGCTATGTGGAACCCCCTGAGTCCTAACTATATGTATGTGAACCCCCTGAGTCCTAACTTTAGGTATGTGGACCCCTTGAGTCCTAACTATACGAATGTGGACCCTTGAGCCCTAACTTTAGCTTTGTGAGCCCCCTGAGTACTAACTTTATGTATGTGGACTCTTTGAGCCCGAGACTTTACGTTTATGGACCCATTGAGTCCTAACTTTACATATGCTGACCACCATATTCCTAAATTAAATATTAAATAAGGATTTTTTCTTTGAGGAATCCTTCAAAACTTCTGTGGTCCCCTGTGCGGAAACTCTGATTGAAATGATTTTAAACTTTGATGTAAAACAAAATTATCATTATTTACAAATCGTGAGTGTGTGTGTGTGTGTGTGCGTGTTTATGTTTTTTTTTTTTTCGAGGAGGGGAATTTTCTTCCTAGGCTCCACACCAGGGCTCGAACCAGCAGCCTCAAGCACGCGAGTAAATCAGATTAACAC
>SEYY01023402.1:17500-20000 GCA_009176605.1 Armadillidium nasatum
TGTTAGTTTTTAACTGCTCCATCCCCATCATCCAAGGCCACCAAACTAGAAAGTGATGATTGTGGTGAGGAGTGGATAAGGGGCATTTTTTTTGGATGGAGCTACGTTTTGCAATTTTCGTTTTGTTTAAATAGGTAATAAATGGCTAAGCTCTTGTAAAATTGAGGGAACATGTGAAGAAATGGGGTGGAGAGGCAATGAGAGCATAGAGACTCAAAAAAAAACAGGTTGCAGAGCCCCTTTGAGAAGGTGAATTGCGAAAAGGAACGAACCAAAGGGCAACGGAGTGAAATGTAATTCTCTAGCATATTCTATCACTCCGTGGGTTATGCTCAGTGGGGGTACTTGCATCGCTTTGGAGGTCGCAATGTCCTCCCCTTATATATATATATATATATATATATATATATATATATATATATATATATATATATATATATATATATATATAATATATATATATATATATATATATTATATATATATATATATATATATATATATATATATATATATATATTATATATATATATATATATATATATATATATATATATATATATATATATATATATATATATATATATATATATATATATATATATATATATATATATATATATATATATATATATATATATATATATATATATATATATATATATATATATATATATATATATATATATATATATATATATATATATATATATATATATATATATATATAGTATATATATATGTATATATATATATATATAATATATAATATTGTATAGGGTCGTAGATTTGATAAGAAAAGCACTAATTATTTGACAGAGAAAAAGTCTAATACTGATAAAATTGAAAGTCATAGATAGAAGGAAAATGAAAGCCGGAATCGTAATTCAGCTTTAATTAAGGTTATAAATATTGATATTTTAAAAATTTTTTACCCTTTTAAGCATCATAATAATCATAACATATTGTTTGAAATTGACTTCGAGTATTCAAAGTTCCTGGTTATTATATTCATTGTAAAGGAAACTTTCAAATGAAGTTCCTTTTCTTGATAAATGTGGAAATGACAGTATGATGTAACCTTAAAACAAATATTTCAAATTTTTAAAGCATACCGAAGACTTTTTTTATATATAATAATCAATTTATTTTTTTATTTCATATTGGTATTAGCACAAGATATCACTGTTGTATACAAAAAAATTAAATAAAGAACTTCATAAATATATACACATATATATATATATATATATATATATATATATATATATATATATATATATATATATATATATATATATATATATTATATATATATATATATATATATATATATATATATATATAATATATATATATATATATATATATATATATATATATATATATTATATATATATATATATATATATATATATATATATATATATATATATATATATATATATATATATATATATATATATATATATATATATATATATATATATATATATATATATATATATTATATATATATATAAATTGCGATGTTGTCTGTTAGCAGCACGTCGGTGCTGCTAACTGCTCTGACTTGTGGTTGTTCATCTCTGACTTCTCATGGAATGATTACTGTTTCAGTGGGAGGGGTCCCGTGGAATATGCCGAGTGCATAACCGAGGTGATTCTCTCTGGCATATATTCTCTGGTAGCGATAGGAGGGGGACGTAGCACCGTCCGAAACTATGAAAGTACTCTCAGACTGGGCATAACTCGCTTGGTGATAGAATAGGCTAGACCATTCTGTTTCATACCGTTGCTCTTTGGTTTTTTTCCATTTCCTTTTTACACTAAGAGCGTCTCTAGTGAAACCCTGACACATATCGGAGTGCTTATGCTCCAAGTACCTTCCCCTTTCTTCATGTACCGAACAAATACACAAGTGCATATTAGTATATTAACTTTATAAAAAAAATAAATTGGCGGAAACATAAAGCTACCTCGGAGAACCATAGGGGTGTGGCCTCAAAATAGTCCCTCTTCCTCCCTTTCCCCCATAATCACTAGGGAAGTTAGTGACCTTCGGTGACGGATTGGTGCCACTAAGACCTTGCTGCCGGCGTGCTGTTGTTCACGGTCTTTTTTTCATTAATTTCTGCAACATTCGCAGTCTTTTGTCTAATTTTCACTTTGTGGAACATCACAACTCTTCTCCTAGATCTTATATCTTGATCTTAATTGAAACTCAGTTATTTGAGTGATTTGACAGCAAATCCTACTCTGTTTCCTCCTGCACTCTCTATCCTCAATTTTCAGCCAAAAGTTGATGTTGCTCATTTGTGCACACCGATGTTGTCTGTTTTCGTGTATCTTATTTGAAGTCTTTTAAATTCTCTACTTTATGGCTTAGACTCTCCATAATGTCTATTTATCTCCTAATTCTACTGATTATAAAAAAAATTTCGACTTTCTTAACACGTTGAGTGCCATCTGACGCACCGGTGTCATAAGAGCAAAAAAA
>SEYY01023402.1:32500-42500 GCA_009176605.1 Armadillidium nasatum
TATATATATATATATATATATATATATATATATATATATATATATATATATATATATATATATATATATATATATATATATATATATATATATATATATATATATATATATATATATATATATATATATATTATAATATAATACAAAAAAAAAAAAGTATTTTATTTCTTTTTTATGGAAAGTTAAGGAGATAAGTTTATACACAGACTTCACCTAAGCCACTGGAAAATATGTTAAGAAGTAATGATATCATAATTTAACTACTACAGAGTGATTAATTAATTAAAAGTGTGTTTGTTAAACCACATGAGATAGTAATGACTACCAAATTAAGGGCAAACTACTCATGAATTAATAATTTTCAAAGGGAATTTGAAACACCAAATCCTCCTAGAAGCAGTAGTGCTTCGATAATGTTATCACTACCCCAATTATTTATAAAGAAAAACGATGGTAATTATTAAGTGTGCATTTATAGCGACAAAAGTGGATTAATCATGAATTATATATATATATATATATATATATATATATATATATATATATATATATATATATATATATATATATATATATATATATATATATATATATATATATATATATTATATATATATATATATATATATATATATATATATATATATATATATATATATATATATATATATATATTATATATATATATATATATATATATATAAAGAGATTAATTAAAAAGATTAAATGAAAAGCAACAAACTTAGGAGAAACTCCGCTATAAGCATTATAATAATTCATAGACTGTCCATCCGCGAAAGCTGATATACAGCAATCGAAAATTAAATTAGAGAAAAGCTTCTGTGAAAAAACAAAATTGGGTTTGAGAAAAATTTGGATATCCCAATCGTAAGAAAATGAAGTATTTCAGTCAAGATGAGGATGATACGCTTGCAATCTGACATAAAATTAGAGGAATGAACAGTTACCTATTTTTTCCTAAAGGTGCCGAAGAGTTTTGAAAGATTAGACGTTCGAGCAATAAATGATATTTGTTCCATTAAAAGATTTTGTATTCTCCGATACAACGTTTAATTAACTCATATTTCCAATAGAAGCAAACGATAGAAATCTATATGCAAAGGCTTAAGAATGTACTAAAAGAAGTTGAATGTTCGGAAACACAATTTTGAAAACTACGAAAGAATACAGTTTAAAAATCACTGTGAAATTCATTATCAGTTAATCTAAAACAATAAGATATGAAAAAACACAATTAGAAGTTACAGCATCCTAGAATAATAAACAAAACATATTAAAAGTAAACTGAAATGAGCTATGTAGTCCTTAGGTATGTTTGTTTTTATATTTTATATATCATTTTTAAATATAATTTTAATGTTATATTATTTTATTATTTGTGCTTTTCATACTTACATTAAATTTATACTTTTAATGCCTATTATAATAGATTTTATTTTTAATTTTACTTTGCCTATCTTTTATTCAACCTTCTTCCTTTCACTCTCTCTCTCTCTCTCTCTCTCTCTCTCTCTCTCTCTCTCACTCTCTCTCTCTCTCTCTCTCTCTCTCTCTCTCTCTCTCTCTCTCTCTCTCTCTCTCTCTCTCTCTCTCTCTCTCTCTCTCTCTCTCTCTCTATCTATCTATCTATCTATCTATCTATCTATCTATCTATATCTATCTATCTATCTATCTATCTATCTATCTATCTATCTATCTATCTATCTATCTATCTATTATCAATCTATCTATCTATCTATCTATCTATCTATCTCAAAGTCAATATATCTATTTCTATCTCTCTCTCTGGGTCTGACATTTCAGTATCTCCATTCACTATGCTGTTATATTCCTGTTTTAAAATTCTTTAATTAGTCCTGATTATTGCTCTTATACCTTCTTTTATCTTATTTTATTGGCTTAGATTAGCTCATGATGAATCATCGTAAATTGTATGTAATGTTCTGCTATTAAACAATGTTTGCTAGTATATTAACGATATTATATTTTCAAAGATTTCCGTTTCATAGAAATATGTTCGCAGGGCAATATATATATATATATATATATATATATATATATATATATATATATTATATATATATATATATATATATATATATATATATATATATATATATATATATATATATATATATAATATATATATATATATATATATATATATATATATATATATATAATATATATAATATATATATATATATATATATATATATATATATATTATATATATATATATATATATATATATATATAGTATATATATATATATATATATATATATATATATATATATATATATATAATATATATATATATATATATATATATATATATATATATATATATATATATATATATATATATATATATATATATATATATATATATATATATATATATAATATATATATATATATATATATATATATATATATATATATATATATATATATATATATATATATATATATATATATATATATATATATATATATATATATATATATATATATATATATATATAATATATATATATATATATATATATATATATATATATATATATATATATATATATATGTATATATATATATATATATATATATATATATATATATATATATATATATATATATATATATATATATATATATATATATATATATATATATATATATATATATATATATATATATATATATATATATATATATATATATTATATATATATATATATATATATATATATATATATATATTATATATATATATATATATATATATATATATATATATATATATATATATATATATATATATATATATATATATATATATATATATATATATATATATATATATATAAGTATAGGGAAGGATAACTAATGGCAATTTAATTAAAGAAACCCATTTAGCTTTTATCTGTGGCAAATGTTTTTTGTTGTTGTTCTAATATAGTTAATTTTTTTAAAAATAATATTTAACAAACAAAAAAATTACAAAAATAATTATTGCCTGAGGGTGCCGGTTCGATTCCATTTGGGGATCTTAGATATGTACTACTTAGAAAAGTTTCTCTCCATGAATATGGCAATGCCCGTGAGATGTGAACTGACTGTATATATATATATATATATATATATATATATATATATAATATATATATATAATATATATATATATTATATATATATATAAAAAAAAACTAACAAGCAAAAAAAAAATGTAATTTAAATTCAAAAAATAATTATTGTAATTTATCATTGTAGCGTGATAAATAATTAAATTATTTATCGAAATTAGTTATTATTTATGCAAATCAGAAACAATAAATATAATAGGTATAGTATATGTCGTATTTTAACTACACATAAACACATAAAGTTCAAAATTTGCACAGACGACTGAGATAATATAATTTATATATTTTAAATATGTTTGGATTTAATTTTAGTTATAGAAGAGGTCCGAAAATATTTAATACATAAATATAATTGATTTGTTTCTTATTTTTTTTTTTTTTTGCTTCTTGTTTTATTATCGGGGGCATATTATTTATTAAAACTTGTTGGAATATTATTTTGCATGATGGCGAAAATATAAATTATAAATGATAATACTACAATTATAAATGATAATATTACAATTATAAATGATAATACTACATAAGACAAGAAACAGACACAATACTACTCTTACCTAGGCCATTATTTACATTTATATCACATAATCCAAGTGTGTGTTACAATATACGAGATAGAAAGAGACTTGTTTTGGAGTGTTAATAGAATAAAAATGCTAAAGAAATTATAATGAAGAATTCAATAAGGTCAAAGAATAAATTTTTTTTTTACACATCATCACCGCTCACGGGCAGAGCCCTATTCAAGGAGGGGGGGGTCAGTATCTTGTTTCAGTATACGTAGCTCAATAGCAAGAGCATGAAAAGATTACCTTAATTAATAAAGTTATTGATAGAAATAGTCCAGTATTTTATTTGTTATATATAAGACGCTAAGATTTAAAGTGAATGAAGCTTTAAAAAATATTCCTTTAAAAATATTACTTTATTCGTTTTTAATATTTTAGTTTTAAAATTCCTAGTCATGATCTATAATTTAATTAATTTAAGACATTAAAAAAATACATTTACACGATTTTAAAATAAACAAATCAACCAATCAAGCAATTGTTTTTCAAAAGTGTCAAAATTGAGAGTGATCCATGAACATTTCATCTGTTATTTCTTGAATAATAATAATAATAATAATAATAATAATAATAATAATAATAATAATAATAATAATAATAATAATAATAATAATAATAATAATAATAATAATAATAATAATAATAATAATAATAATAATAGTAATAATAATAATAATACTAATAATAATACTAATAATAATAACAATAATAATAATAATAATAATAATAATATATTAATAATAATAATAATAATAATAATAAAATAATAATAATGATAATAATAATAATAATAATAATAATAATAATAATAATAATAATAATAATAATAATAAAAATAAAATAATAAAATAATAATAAAATAATAATAATAATAATAATAATAATAATAATAATAATAATAATAATAATAATAATAATAATAATAATAATAATAATAATAATAATAATAATAATAATAATAATAATAATAATTCAATAATAATAAAATTACACTCAATTTTTTTCATTTAAGTTAAATAGATATTTCACCTTTCTTTTCATGTTTATTTCACTGTGATATAAATGATTAATGACTACTCTAAAGTTATGCAAAAATTTATTTTACTCAAACAATTGCCAATAAATATATTTCTGATTTCTTCTCGAAAAGCTCACCATTCTAATTTGACAAAAAATTTTCCTTTTATTTTCACCTGTTACTTTATTGGTATTCAAAAAATGACTTTCATTTCGGAGAGTAAAAATTTCCAATTAAGCATTTGTCCTCAAACCCGTTTATAAATTATCATTGTTGCTTTTCTTATTTCTCCACCTAGCTCAGACTCTTTTACACCTAATTTTAAATTTTTTTTGGAAATTTTGATTTTTAATTTCTCTCTCTCTCTCTCTGTCTCTGTTATATATATATATATATATATTATATATATATATATATATATATCTGTCTCTCTCTCTCTCTCTTTCTCTCTCTCTCTCTCTCTCTCTCTCTCTCTCTCTCTCTCTCTCTCTCTCTCTCTCTCTCTCTCTCTCTCCCTCGGTTTAATCTGAGAAAATATTTTCATATGAATTTTTTTCCTTTATCGGTCCTTAAAAATCATAATATACTTTAGTGTCTTCTTCCTTCCCGCCGAAATCTTGAACATTATTTCTTTAGATGCTATTTTATTTCTTTTGATTTCTTTTGTCGTAACCTCTGTAATTTCCAAAGTTAGGGGATCTAAGTCTAAAATGAAAATTTCAAAACATTTTTGCTCATCTAATCTTAAAGTCAGTTGACCAGTCAGTCCTATGTAACGGACGATCGACTACTGATCTCCTTTCTCTTCTTTTGTCTTATGATTTTCTGTTTTTCGCTATTCCGTGGATGTTTTGGGTTCTTAAGTATATCAAATACTTTCGATTGAATAGTATTGCTCTTCAGTTTTCTGAATTTTTTATTTAATATACTCTCTGTGAATCTGTATCCCATATCCTTCTTGTTCTGTGTACTGTAGTTGACAGAGAGGTTAGACTTTCTCTTTTCAGTCTTTAATACAGCAGTTCATCAGAATTATGCTATAATCTTTCTAAATCTTTTTACATGTCAGTTACGAGCGCCTCTTCTTTATTTTTATGTATATAATTTTAAAATGACTTCATCATTCATTCCTCTTTTCATTTTATACTCAACATTCTTAAGCGAAAATGTCAGATAGATATATAGTAACCTTTAAAAGCAACTTACTTTGATCTTCCTTGTATTTTTAATTCAGGAAGGAAAACCATAGTTGAGCTTATTTTCTAAAAAAAAAAACCATTTCCATCAGCTTCCTACAAGATCAATCAACTACTCAACTATAATAACTTCTTCGAAAGCAGATATCTAAAATCTTCCTTAATCCTCTAAATTCGTCATGTTCCTTTTTAAGTTGATAGAGGTCCTGAATTAACAGTGAATTTTTTTCACACTACCCAAGTTGCTTCCTCTTTAAAGGGATGATATTCACTTGTTAATTGATTTGTTCTAAATATATTTGAATCTGTTTTTCTTTACACGAGAAAAATCTTGTTGGTGAAAATTGCAATTACTGAACTTCCTTGTACCATCATGCTCCATAGTTTGCAGGTTTTAGAACATACACTGTAGCTTTGAAGCTTCTCAAAACAATAAACTCAGAAACTTTTCAAGCTCACTAACTTATATTGCAAAAAGCTAAATGAAACTAACAGTTTCTCAGCCAACGTCCTGATCCCAAGAACCAGTCCCTTACCATCATACCACTATTACAGTTAAAAAGTTTGATACAAACAGAGCCAAAGACAAATATTTTCCTCATTAAAAAAAAATAGAAAAAAAAATATTTACTTATGGTTCTTCAGAAATCCAAAGAATGTCTCAATTAAAATCCATTTTAAATAATAATAATAATAATAATAATAATAATAATAATAATAATAATAATAATAATAATAATAATAATAATAATAATAATAATAGCTTTAATAATTTAATATATTAATTTATTTATTTTAATTATTTTTTATTTATTTTTTTTTTTACTTCAAAAGCAGTTTTAAAAAAATTTCGCTTAAAAAAAAAAAAAAAAAAAAATTATCGGAATAAAATGTTTTAATTCAAATAAGAGAAGAAAAAAAGGAAATTTCAGAAAAGTAAGTTTAATATTGAATTAATTTTTTCTTTATTAATTTTTCTTTAAAAACTTTTGAAGTTGATTTCACAAGTGAATGAATTTTACTAATAACTTCTTATTCTCAGTATAATATGTCTTTCAATATATATATATATATATATATATATATATATATATATATATATATATATATATATATATATATATATATATATATATATATATATATATATATATAGGAACCGACCGGGGCCCGGCCCCGGCCCCGGCCAACCCCGGCCATTTTTACTGACCCGGCCCCGGCCCAAAATCAATGTAAAACCGGGGTTGCCGACCGGGGTTAAAATGGCAAATTATACTAAATTTTTTTTTTTTTTAAATTTTCAATTCTGCTGAAACTTTGTTATATAGATTTTTTACCGGTAAGAAAAGTCCATTTCTAGCGTTTTTCCGAGTCTATTACGGTTAAAAGTTTTTTTTTTTTTTTTTTTTTTTTGAAATTTTACCCTTTTTTATTGAATGATTTGCCAAACCACTTTTTAGAATGCTGAAAAACATTTATTTTTTAGAACAAAAATCCAACTTTTTGTTATAGAAAAATAAAAAATTTAAAAAAAAAAAATTTAAAAAAAAAAAATACAACTATGACATTTCCTATTTTTGGTGTGTATAGAGGAGGGGTGGGGCTACAAATTCCTCTGTGTACTTTATTCGATGACATTCGTGTTTTTGAGATATAGCCTTCAAAAAGGTCCATTTTTGGCCAAATTTCATAAAATTCCCAAAGTTGAGAGGCTATATCTCGCTTCAAACAAAAAGCATTTAAATATGCACTAAATAAATATTGTTGCCCTGCCCTCTTCTAAACAATATTCATAAATAAAAGAAAATAGTAGGTAGCGTTTTTTATAAATAATTTTTTCCTCCAGAAGGGTACGATTTTGGCAAATTTTTTTTCAAGTGCTTATATAACTTTTTTCTAGACGTGATATCAAAAACCTATTCCCACCAATGCAAGAAATTGGGGCAAAGGTATTCAGCTAAATTTTCAGCTCATGTGGACCAGTGGTTTGACCAGTTATTCATTTTTTTTTTCTTTGGGTCCAAATAAGTTTCAAACCGTTACTCAAAAAATGCTCGAAATCAACTCAGAACTTCGTTAAAAAATTCACATACTTTGAAAATTTCAGCTCAATCAGTCAAATAATTAAAAAAAAATTTCAATCAAAATATAAGAAAATTAAGAGTTTTTTTCTGTTTCTTTTGACCGCTCCTTTTCTGCTAGTGAATGTTCATCTTTGTGTTTTGATTTTAGATACTTCCAAAAAGATTTGGTTGAAATTTTTTTTACTTGGCACCCGGAGGTCCTCTTCTAATTTCCTGACTGCAGATGTTAATTTAGCTATTTCGAGCCTATCCTGAAACATTGCAAAGTATTCAAATACTGCAGAAGCTGATCTTTTAGCCATATTGACTGAAAGTATAAACAAAATAATAATTTTAAATAATGCAGCTAAATGATACAAGTTTGATACATGGCAATAAATAACATTGATATGTATAAATACAGGCTAAATTGATAATTTATATCTTATATTTTTTCAAACTTTACCTTAGGTCCTTACTTAAGTAAACCTGTTGAATCACTATTATGAATTAGAATATTTTTTTTTTAAATTTTTGTACTTTTTTTAAAACTTTAACTATACAAAACTGTAATTTTTTGATTTTTTTTTTTGGAGAAATGCATATAATCATTAATTTAAGTGAATGTTGGCTATTCTACTCCTTTACAATTAAATAAACATAAATAATTTTCTTAACCTTAAATTTCAGTGCTTTTGACCTCTTTACAATTTTAGAAAACCCCGGCCAAAACCCCGGGGGTGACCCCGGCCCCGGCCAGGCCAGGCCAAATTCCACCCGGTCGGTTCCTATATATATATTATATATATATATATATATATATATATATATATATATATATATATATATATATATATATATATATATATACACACAACTTTTTCCACAACTGTGGGGTGGTGTCTTCCATAAGCCACAAAGCCACAATCATTACTAATGCTCATAAGCTTTTTCTCTCACTTCTATCCTTCGTCAACCGCACATCCTCCTCCCAGCTCAACCCTCTTTCCCTCAATAACTCCTTGATAACGCTCACCCAACCTCCTTTC
Source organism: Armadillidium nasatum (assembly GCA_009176605.1). NCBI lineage: Eukaryota > Metazoa > Arthropoda > Malacostraca > Isopoda > Armadillidiidae > Armadillidium > Armadillidium nasatum. The sequence goes on from SEYY01023402.1 coordinate 41,565, forward strand.
GGTCTTCCCCTACCTCTCATACTCATCATTTCCGCTACGAACATCTTTTTTTTGACAATCTTTCCCCATTCATCCTATTAACATGTCCAAACCACCTCAGCATGCTTTGTTCAGCTTTCCCAACTAAACTCCTTCTCCAACTGCACATATCCATTATTCTAACATTCCTGACTACCTCCCTTCTACTTATACCACACACCATTCTCAGACCCTTTATTTCGTAAACCTCAATCTTTTATTCTTTTCCTGGCATTCAACCTCTCGCCACCACACATAACTACCGATACACAGCAACCCTCGAACATTGTCAACTTCACCTTTCTGAACAACCTTCCACTGTTCCAAAAATCCCTCAAACTCCTTATCACATTCTCCCCTTCCCATATTCTATGCCCTACCTCATCGTCCACAACACCATCCCCTCCAAAATAATTCACTCCCAGATATTTAAATGAGTTAACCTTCTCCAATAACTCTCTCCCTACTTTAATTTGCAGTTCATTACCCCTTTAAATCCTCTTGTGACTCTGCCAGAAGGACAGCATCATTTGCAAACAATAGCACATTCGCGACCCATACCTCCTGTTGTCCTCTCATTCTCCCCCCTCTACCTTCTCAAACCATCAATCTCACAACTTTGTTAATAAAAAAGTTAAACAACCCCGGAGACATCACATCTCATAACCCTGGCTCAGTACATTATTTACATAAAAAAATTAAATTTCCATTCTATTCTCTGCTATTCCTATAAAATGCCCTTATGCCCTCCATATCCTTCTCCTTAATTTCATACTCACTCAGAACCTCCCATATTTTCTCCTATTCATTCTACCATAAACTTTTTCCGATAAATAAAACACATAAACAAATTCTTACCTTTATCTTTGCTTTTCTCTTCGATCATTCTTAAAGTAAAAACCTGATACGTACACCTCA
>SEYY01023403.1:0-22500 GCA_009176605.1 Armadillidium nasatum
TCAATTACCTAAAATATTGGAACGACACAGATAATATGATGCAGGAATCTGATTCTTTTCCATATTAATGATTCTAAATTATATAATACACTATCGAACGCCTCACATTATATTTTTCAAACTTATTTTAATGAATTTCAATGGAATATTTCGTTTAAATAAGTTTTGTATTTCACTTAACATTTTCGATTGTCAATTACCTAAAATATTGGAACGACACAGATAATATGAGGCAGGAGTCTGATTTTTTTCCATATAATGATTCTAAATTATATAATAACACTATCGAACGCCTCACATTATATTTTTTTCAACTTATTTTAATGAATTTCAATGGAATATTACGTTTAAATAAGTTTTGTATTTCACTTAACATTTTTGATAGTCAATTACCTAAAATATTGGAACGACACCAGATAATATGATGGCAGGAATCTGATTCTTTTCCATATTAATGATTCTAAATTATATAATAACACTATCCAACGCCTCACATTATATTTTTCAAACTTATTTTAATGAATTTCAATGGAATATTACGTTTAAATGAGTTTTAAATTTCACTTAACATTTTCGATTGTCAATTACCTAAAATATTGGAACGACACAGATAATATGAGGCAGGAATCTGATTCTTTTCCATATAATGATTCTAAATTATATAATACCACTATCGAACGCCTCACATTATATTTTTTCACACTTATTTTAATGAATTTCAATGGAATATTACGTTTAAATAAGTTTTGTATTTCACTTAACATTTTCGATTGTCAATTACCTAAAATATTGGAACGACCCAGATAATATGAGGCAGGAATCTGATTCTTTTCCATATAATGATGTCTAAATTATATAATAACACTATCCCAACGCCTCACATTATATTTTTCAAACTTATTTTAATGAATTTCAATGGAATATTACGTTTAAATGAGTTTTCCATTTCACTTAACATTTTTGATTGTCAATTACCTAAAATATTGGAACGACACAGATAATATGATGCAGGAATCTGATTCTTTTCCATATTATGATGTTAAATTATATAATAACCACTATCCAACGCCTCACATTATATTTTTCAAACTTATTTTAATGAATTTCAATGGAATATTTCGTTTAAATGAGTTTTCCATTTCACTTAACATTTTTGATTGTCAATTACCTAAAATATTGGAACGACACAGATAATATGATACAGGAATCTGATTCTTTTCCATATTATGATGTTAAATTATATAATACCACTATCGAACGCCTCACATTTATATTTTTCAAACTTTATTTAATGAATTTCAATGGAATATTACGTTTAAATAAGTTTTCCATTTCACTTAACATTTTTCGATTGTCAATTACCTAAAATATTGGAACGACCCAGATAATATGAGGCAGGAATCTGATTCTTTTCCATATAATGATTCTAAATTATATAATACCACTATCCAACGCCTCACATTTATATTTTTCAAACTTATTTTAATGAATTTCAATGGAATATTACGTTTAAATAAGTTTTCCATATTTCACCTTAACATTTTTGATTGTCAATTACCTAAAATATTGGAACGACACAGATAATATGATGCAGGAATCTGATTCTTTTCCATATTAATGATTCTAAATTATATAATAACACTATCGAACGCCTCACATTTATATTTTTCAAACTTATTTTAATGAATTTGAATGGAATTTTTCGTTTAAATGAGTTTTCCATTTCACTTAACATTTTTGATTGTCAATTACCTAAAATATTGGAACGACACAGATAATATGATGCAGGAATCTGATTCTTTTCCATATTATGATGTTAAATTATATAATAACACTATCGAACGCCTCACATTTATATTTTTCAAACTTATTTTCAATGAATTTCAATGGAATTTTTCGTTTAAATGAGTTTTCCATTTCACTTAACATTTTTGATTGTCAATTACCTAAAATATTGGAACGACACAGATAATATGATGGCAGGAATCTGATTCTTTTCCATATAATGATTCATAAAAAATTATATAATAACACTATCGAACGCCTCACATTTATTTTTTCAAACTTATTTTAATGAATTTCAATGGAATATTACGTTTAAATGAGTTTTCCATTTCACTTAACATTTTTGATTGTCAATTACCTAAAATATTGGAACGACACAGATAATATGATGCAGGAATCTGATTCTTTTCCATATTATGATGTTAAATTATATAATAACACTATCGAACGCCTCACATTATATTTTTCAAATTTATTTAATGAATTTCAATGGAATTTTACGTTTAAATGAGTTTTCCATTTCACTTAACATTTTTGATTGTCAATTACCTAAAATATTGGAACGACACAGATAATTATGATGCAAGGAATCTGATTCTTTTCCATATTATGATGTTAAATTATATAATAACACTATCCCAACGCCTCACATTATATTTTTCAAACTTATTTTAATGAATTTCAATGGAATATTTTTTTAAATGAGTTTTATATTTCACTTAACATTTTTGATTGTCAATTACCTAAAATATTGGAACGACACAGATAATATGATGCAGGAATCTGATTCTTTTCCATATTATGATGTTAAATTATATAATAACACTATCCAACGCCTCACATTATATTTTTCAAACTTTTTTAATGAATTTCAATGGAATATTACGTTTAAATGAGTTTTCCATTTCACTTAACATTTTTGATTGTCAATTACCTAAAATATTGGAACGACACAGATAATATGATGGCAGGAATCTGATTCTTTTCCATATTATGATGTTAAATTATATAATAACACTATCCCAACGCCTCACATTATATTTTTCAAACTTTATTTTAATGAATTTCAATGGAATATTTCGTTTAAATAAGTTTTGTATTTCACTTAACATTTTTGATTGTCAATTACCTAAAATATTGGAACGACACAGATAATATGATGCAGGAATCTGATTCTTTTCCATATTATGATGTCTAAATTATATAATAACACTATCCAACGCCTCACATTATATATTTTTCAAACTTATTTTAATGAATTTCAATGGAATTTTACGTTTAAATGAAGTTTTCCATTTCACTTAACATTTTTGATTGTCAATTACCTAAAATATTGGAACGACACAGATAATATGATGCAGGAATCTGATTCTTTTCCATATTATGATGTTAAATTATATAATAACACTATCCCACGCCTCACATTATATTTTTCAAACTTATTTTAATGAATTTCAATGGAATATTTTCGTTTAAATGAGTTTTCCATTTCACTTAACATTTTTGATTGTCAATTACCTAAAATATTGGAACGACACAGATAATATGATGCAGGAATCTGATTCTTTTCCATATTATGATGTTAAATTATATAATAACACTATCCCACGCCTCACATTTATATTTTTCAAATTTATTTTAATGAATTTCAATGGAATTTTTCGTTTAAATGAGTTTTCCATTTCACTTAACATTTTTGATTGTCAATTACCTAAAATATTGGAACGACACAGATAATATGATGCAGGAATCTGATTCTTTTCCATATTATGATGTTAAATTATATAATAACACTATCCAACGCCTCACATTATATTTTTCAAACTTTATTTTAATGAATTTCAATGGAATATTTTCGTTTAAATGAGTTTTCCATTTCACTTAACATTTTTGATTGTCAATTACCTAAAATATTGGAACGACACAGATAATATGATGCAGGAATCTGATTCTTTTCCATATTATGATGTTAAATTATATAATAACACTATCCAACGCCTCACATTATATTTTTCAAATTTATTTTCATGAATTTCAATGGAATTTTACGTTTAAATGAGTTTTCCATTTCACTTAACATTTTTGATTGTCAATTACCTAAAATATTGGAACGACACAGATAATATGATGCAGGAATCTGATTCTTTTCCATATTATGATGTTAAATTATATAATAACTATCCCACGCCTCACATTATATTTTTCAAACTTATTTTAATGAATTTCAATGGAATATTACGTTTAAATGAGTTTTCCATTTCACTTAACATTTTTGATTGTCAATTACCTAAAATATTGGAACGACACAGATAATATGATGCAGGAATCTGATTCTTTTCCATATTATGATGTTAAATTATATAATAACACTATCCAACGCCTCACATTATATTTTTCAAATTTATTTTAATGAATTTCAATGGAATTTTTCGTTTAAATGAGTTTTCCATTTCACTTAACATTTTTGATTGTCAATTACCTAAAATATTGGAACGACACAGATAATATGATGCAGGAATCTGATTCTTTTCCATATTATGATGTTAAATTATATAATAACACTATCCCAACGCCTCACATTATATTTTTCAAACTTATTTTAATGAATTTCAATGGAATATTACGTTTAAATGAAGTTTTCCATTTCACTTAACATTTTTGATTGTCAATTACCTAAAATATTGGAACGACACAGATAATATGATGCAGGAATCTGATTCTTTTCCATATTATGATGTTAAATTATATAATAACACTATCCCAACGCCTCACATTATATTTTTCAAACTTATTTTAATGAATTTCAATGGAATATTACGTTTAAATGAGTTTTAAATTTCACTTAACATTTTTGATTGTCAATTACCTAAAATATTGGAACGACACAGATAATATGATGCAGGAATCTGATTCTTTTCCATATTATGATGTTAAATTATATAATAACACTATCCCACGCCTCACATTTATATTTTTCAAACTTATTTTAATGAATTTCAATGGAATTTTTCGTTTAAATGAAGTTTTCCATTTCACTTAACATTTTTGATTGTCAATTACCTAAAATATTGGAACGACACAGATAATATGATGCAGGAATCTGATTCTTTTCCATATTATGATGTTAAATTATATAATAACACTATCCAACGCCTCACATTATATTTTTCAAACTTATTTTAATGAATTTCAATGGAATATTACGTTTAAATGAGTTTTCCATTTCACTTAACATTTTTGATTGTCAATTACCTAAAATATTGGAACGACACAGATAATATGATGCAGGAATCTGATTCTTTTCCATATTATGATGTTAAATTATATAATAACACTATCCAACGCCTCACATTATATTTTTTCAAACTTATTTTAATGAATTTCAATGGAATATTACGTTTAAATGAAGTTTTCCATTTCACTTAACATTTTTGATTGTCAATTACCTAAAATATTGGAACGACACAGATAATATGATGCAGGAATCTGATTCTTTTCCATATTATGATGTTAAATTATATAATAACACTATCCCAACGCCTCACATTATATTTTTCAAACTTATTTTAATGAATTTCAATGGAATTTTTCGTTTAAATGAGTTTTCCATTTCACTTAACATTTTTGATTGTCAATTACCTAAAATATTGGAACGACACAGATAATATGATGCAGGAATCTGATTCTTTTCCATATTATGATGTTAAATTATATAATAACACTATCCAACGCCTCACATTATATTTTTCAAATTTTATTTTAATGAATTTCAATGGAATATTTACGTTTAAATGAAGTTTTCCATTTCACTTAACATTTTTGATTGTCAATTACCTAAAATATTGGAACGACACAGATAATATGATGCAGGAATCTGATTCTTTTCCATATTATGATGTTAAATTATATAATAACACTATCCCACGCCTCACATTATATTTTTCAAACTTATTTTAATGAATTTCAATGGAATATTACGTTTAAATGAAGTTTTCCATTTCACTTAACATTTTTGATTGTCAATTACCTAAAATATTGGAACGACACAGATAATATGATGCAGGAATCTGATTCTTTTCCATATTATGATGTTAAATTATATAATAACACTATCCCACGCCTCACATTATATTTTTTCAAATTTATTTTAATGAATTTCAATGGAATTTTTCGTTTAAATGAGTTTTCCATTTCACTTAACATTTTTGATTGTCAATTACCTAAAATATTGGAACGACACAGATAATATGATGCAGGAATCTGATTCTTTTCCATATTATGATGTTAAATTATATAATAACACTATCCAACGCCTCACATTATATTTTTCAAACTTTATTTTAATGAATTTCAATGGAATATTTTCGTTTAAATGAGTTTTCCATTTCACTTAACATTTTTGATTGTCAATTACCTAAAATATTGGAACGACACAGATAATATGATGCAGGAATCTGATTCTTTTCCATATTATGATGTTAAATTATATAATAACACTATCCAACGCCTCACATTATATTTTTCAAACTTATTTTAATGAATTTCAATGGAATTTTTCGTTTAAATGAGTTTTCCATTTCACTTAACATTTTTGATTGTCAATTACCTAAAATATTGGAACGACACAGATAATATGATGCAGGAATCTGATTCTTTTCCATATTATGATGTTAAATTATATAATAACACTATCCCAACGCCTCACATTATATTTTTCAAACTTATTTTAATGAATTTCAATGGAATTTTACGTTTAAATGAGTTTTCCATTTCACTTAACATTTTTGATTGTCAATTACCTAAAATATTGGAACGACACAGATAATATGATGCAGGAATCTGATTCTTTTCCATATTATGATGTTAAATTATATAATAACACTATCCAACGCCTCACATTATATTTTTCAAATTTATTTTCATGAATTTCAATGGAATATTTCGTTTAAATTAGTTTTCCATTTCACTTAACATTTTTGATTGTCAATTACCTAAAATATTGGAACGACACAGATAATATGATGCAGGAATCTGATTCTTTTCCATATTATGATGTTAAATTATATAATAACACTATCCCAACGCCTCACATTATATTTTTCAAACTTATTTTAATGAATTTCAATGGAATATTTTCGTTTAAATGAAGTTTTCCATTTCACTTAACATTTTTGATTGTCAATTACCTAAAATATTGGAACGACACAGATAATATGATGCAGGAATCTGATTCTTTTCCATATTATGATGTTAAATTATATAATAACACTATCCAACGCCTCACATTTATATTTTTCAAATTTATTTTAATGAATTTCAATGGAATTTTTCGTTTAAATGAGTTTTCCATTTCACTTAACATTTTTGATTGTCAATTACCTAAAATATTGGAACGACACAGATAATATGATGCAGGAATCTGATTCTTTTCCATATTATGATGTTAAATTATATAATAACACTATCCAAACGCCTCACATTATATTTTTCAAATTTATTTTCATGAATTTCAATGGAATTTTTCGTTTAAATGAGTTTTCCATTTCACTTAACATTTTTGATTGTCAATTACCTAAAATATTGGAACGACACAGATAATATGATGCAGGAATCTGATTCTTTTCCATATTATTATGATGTTAAATTATATAATAACACTATCCAACGCCTCACATTATATTTTTCAAATTTATTTTCATGAATTTCAATGGAATTTTTCGTTTAAATGAGTTTTCCATTTCACTTAACATTTTTGATTGTCAATTACCTAAAATATTGGAACGACACAGATAATATGATGCAGGAATCTGATTCTTTTCCATATTATGATGTTAAATTATATAATAACACTATCCAACGCCTCACCTCACATTATATTTTTCAAACTTATTTTCATGAATTTCAATGGAATTTTTCGTTTAAATGAGTTTTAAATTTCACTTAACATTTTTGATTGTCAATTACCTAAAATATTGGAACGACACAGATAATATGATGCAGGAATCTGATTCTTTTCCATATTATGATGTTAAATTATATAATAACACTATCCAACGCCTCACATTATATTTTTCAAATTTATTTTAATGAATTTCAATGGAATATTTTCGTTTAAATGAGTTTTCCATTTCACTTAACATTTTTGATTGTCAATTACCTAAAATATTGGAACGACACAGATAATATGATGCAGGAATCTGATTCTTTTCCATATTATGATGTTAAATTATATAATAACACTATCCAACGCCTCACATTATATTTTTCAAACTTATTTTAATGAATTTCAATGGAATATTACGTTTAAATGAGTTTTAAATTTCACTTAACATTTTTGATTGTCAATTACCTAAAATATTGGAACGACACAGATAATATGATGCAGGAATCTGATTCTTTTCCATATTATGATGTTAAATTATATAATAACACTATCCCACGCCTCACATTATATTTTTCAAATTATTTTCATGAATTTCAATGGAATATTTTCGTTTAAATGAGTTTTCCATTTCACTTAACATTTTTGATTGTCAATTACCTAAAATATTGGAACGACACAGATAATATGATGCAGGAATCTGATTCTTTTCCATATTATGATGTTAAATTATATAATAACTTTATCTAACGCATCACATTTTATTTCTCAAATTTATTTTCATGAATTTCAATGGAATTTTTCGTTTAAATGAGTTTTCCATTTCACTTAACATTTTTGATTGTCAATTACCTAAAATATTGGAACGACACAGATAATATGATGCAGGAATCTGATTCTTTTCCATATTATGATGTTAAATTATATAATAACACTATCCAACGCCTCACATTATATTTTTCAAATTTATTTTCATGAATTTCAATGGAATTTTTCGTTTAAATGAGTTTTCCATTTCACTTAACATTTTTGATTGTCAATTACCTAAAATATTGGAACGACACAGATAATATGATGCAGGAATCTGATTCTTTTCCATATTATGATGTTAAATTATATAATAACACTATCCAACGCCTCACATTATATTTTTCAAACTTTATTTTAATGAATTTCAATGGAATTTTTCGTTTAAATGAGTTTTAAATTTCACTTAACATTTTTGATTGTCAATTACCTAAAATATTGGAACGACACAGATAATATGATGCAGGAATCTGATTCTTTTCCATATTATGATGTTAAATTATATAATAACACTATCCAACGCCTCACATTATATTTTTCAAACTTTATTTTAATGAATTTCAATGGAATATTTTTCGTTTAAATGAGTTTTAAATTTCACTTAACATTTTTGATTGTCAATTACCTAAAATATTGGAACGACACAGATAATATGATGCAGGAATCTGATTCTTTTCCATATTATATGATGTTAAATTATATAATAACACTATCCAACGCCTCACATTATATTTTTCAAATTTATTTTCATGAATTTCAATTGAATTTTTCGTTTAAATGAGTTTTCCATTTCACTTAACATTTTTGATTGTCAATTACCTAAAATATTGGAACGACACAGATAATATGATGCAGGAATCTGATTCTTTTCCATATTATGATGTTAAATTATATAATAACACTATCCAACGCCTCACATTATATTTTTCAAATTTATTTTCATGAATTTCAATGGAATTTTTCGTTTAAATGAGTTTTCCATTTCACTTAACATTTTTGATTGTCAATTACCTAAAATATTGGAACGACACAGATAATATGATGCAGGAATCTGATTCTTTTCCATATTATGATGTTAAATTATATAATAACACTATCCCACGCCTCACATTATATTTTTCAAACTTATTTTAATGAATTTCAATGGAATTTTTCGTTTAAATGAGTTTTAATTTTCACTTAACATTTTTGATTGTCAATTACCTAAAATATTGGAACGACACAGATAATATGATGCAGGAATCTGATTCTTTTCCATATTATGATGTTAAATTATATAATAACACTATCCAACGCCTCACATTATATTTTTCAAATTTATTTTAATGAATTTCAATGGAATTTTTCGTTTAAATGAGTTTTCCATTTCACTTAACATTTTTGATTGTCAATTACCTAAAATATTGGAACGACACAGATAATATGATGCAGGAATCTGATTCTTTTCCATATTATGATGTTAAATTATATAATAACACTATCCAACGCCTCACATTATATTTTTCAAACTTATTTTAATGAATTTCAATGGAAAATTATGTTTAAATGAGTTTTAAATTTCACTTAACATTTTTGATTGTCAATTACCTAAAATATTGGAACGACACAGATAATATGATGCAGGAATCTGATTCTTTTCCATATTATGATGTTAAATTATATAACACTATCTCCACGCCTCACATTATATTTTTCAAACTTATTTTATTGAATTTCAATGGAATATTACGTTTAAATGAGTTTTAAATTTCACTTAACATTTTTGATTGTCAATTACCTAAAATATTGGAACGACACAGATAATATGATGCAGGAATCTGATTCTTTTCCATATTATGATGTTAAATTATATAATAACACTATCCAACGCCTCACATTATATTTTTCAAATTTATTTTCATGAATTTCAATGGAATTTTTCGTTTAAATGAGTTTTCCATTTCACTTAACATTTTTGATTGTCAATTACCTAAAATATTGGAACGACACAGATAATATGATGCAGGAATCTGATTCTTTTCCATATTATGATTTTAAATTATATAATAACACTATCCCACGCCTCACATTATATTTTTCAAATTTATTTTCATGAATTTCAATGGAATATTACATTTAAATAAGTTTTCCATTTCACTTAACATTTTTGATTGTCAATTACCTAAAATATTGGAACGACACAGATAATATGATGCAGGAATCTGATTCTTTTCCATGTTATGATGTTAAATTATATAATAACACTATCCCACGCATGACATTATATTTTTCAAATTTATTTTCATGAATTTCAATGGAATTTTTCGTTTAAATGAGTTTTCCATTTCACTTAACATTTTTGATTGTCAGTTACCTAAAATATTGGAACGACACAGATAATATGATGCAGGAATCTGATTCTTTTCCATATTATGATGTTAAATTATATAATAACACTATCCTACGCCTCACATTATATTTTTCAAACTTATTTTAATGAATTTCAATGGAATATTACGTTTAAATGAGTTTTAAATTTCACTTAACATTTTTGATTGTCAATTACCTAAAATATTGGAACGACACAGATAATATGATGCAGGAATCTTATTCTTTTCCATATTATGATGTTAAATTATATAATAACACTATCCAACGCCTCACATTATATTTTTCAAATTTATTTTCATGAATTTCAATGGAATTTTTCGTTTAAATGAGTTTTAAATTTCACTTAACATTTTTGATTGCCAGTTACCTAAAATATTGGAACAGACACAGATAATATGATGCAGGAATCTGATTCTTTTCCATATTATGATGTTAAATTATATAATAACACTATTCTAACGCCTCACATTATATTTTTCAAATTTATTTTCATGAATTTCAATGCAATTTTTCGTTTAAATGAGTTTTAAATTTCACTTAACATTTTTGATTGTCCAATTACCTAAAATATTGGAACAACACAGATAATATGATGCAGGAATCTGATTCTTTTCCATATTATGATGTTAAATTATATAATAACACTATCCAACGCCTCACATTATATTTTTCAAATTTATTTTCATGAATTTCAATGGAATTTTTCGTTTAAATGAGTTTTAAATTTCACTTAACATTTTTGATTGCCAGTTACCTAAAATATTGGAACGAACACAGATAATATGATGCAGGAATCTGATTCTTTTCCATATTATGATGGTAAATTATATAATAACACTATCTAACGCCTCACATTATATTTTTCAAACTTATTTTAATGAATTTTAATGGAATATTACGTTTAAATGAGTTTTAAATTTCACTTAACATTTTTGATTGTCAATTACCTAAAATATTGAAAAAACACAGATAATATGATGGAGGAATCTGATTCTTTTCCATATTATGATGTTAAATTATATAATAACACTATCCCACGCCTCACATTATATTTTTCAAATTTATTTTCATGAATTTCAATGGAATTTTTCGTTTAAATGATTTTTAAATTTCACTTAACATTTTTGATTGTCAATTACCTAAAATATTGGAACGACACAGATAATATGATGCAGGAATCTGATTCTTTTCCATATTATGATTTTAAATTATATAATAACACTATCCCACGCCTCACATTATATTTTTCAAACTTATTTTAATGAATTTCAATGGAATATTTTGTTTAAATGAGTTTTAAATTTCACTTAATATTTTTGATTGTCAATTACCAAAAATATTGGAACGACACAGATAATATGATGCAGGAATCTGATTCTTTTCCATATTTTGATGTTAAATTTTATAATAACACTATTCCACGCATGACATTATATTTTTCAAATTTATTTTAATGAATTTCAATGGAATTTTTTGTTTAAATGAGTTTTCCATTTCACTTAACATTTTTGATTGTCAATTACCTAAAATATTGGAACGACACAGATAATATGATGCAGGAATCTGATTCTTTTCCATATTATGATGTTAAATTATATAATAACACTATCCAAAACCTTACATTATATTTTTCAAATTTATTTTCATGAATTTCAATGGAATTTTTCGTTTAAATGAGTTTTCCATTTCACTTAACATTTTTGATTGTCAATTACCAAAAATATTGGAACGACACAGATAATATGATGCAGGAATCATTTATTGAAAATTGAGACTTCAACCAAAATAAGCATAAAATGAACCTTTTGTATTATGGGAAATAGAAGCTCAAAACTCTTAAACTCTGTGAAATAATACAAGTACATTTGCATTCATTTTTTGAAAAGGGGGAATGAAATTATGATAGTGATGATAAAAAGTATTTATTATAACAAGGTATGTGAAATATAATCCAATATAGAATGAGTACAGTGATGCTGCCCATCTGCAAAAAAAAAAAATAAATAAAATTAAAATAAAGGAAATATGTTTTGAAAGTACATTCAACTCTCCTACTTTCACGCTGTGACTTTTATGAAACTCAGTTACTTTCTGAAATATGTAATAAAAAAGGTCTTTTCATGTTTAATAATTTAAGATTCATATTACTACATTTTCTGCATCAAAAGCTTAAATGTTCGAAGTATATATATATATATATATATATATATATATATATATATATATATATATATATATATATATATATATATATATATATATATATATATATATATATATATATATATATATATATATATATATATCAAAATTATCATTATTAAAGTGAGCATATTCTGTAATTTGAGCAATGATAATCTTCTGAAGAATGGGTTTGTATATTCTTGGTAATTACAATATGCAAATAATACTCGAATTATTTTTCTTAAGTGGTGCTATTTATTAAAAGCAGGAAAGGAAGTAAAGCGTTTACACAAAGTATTTGTATTTAATGAAAATAAATATAGATATTTATTTATTTATTTATATTTATTATATTTAATAAATAAATATAAATATTTATTTATTTTAATGAAAATATAAATTTTTATTTATGAAAACTCAGTTTCTTATCCAATTACGAAATACGGTCGCTTTTCTTTTCAATCTTTCTGCCGAAGTGTAGGAGTATTTACATTTTTCCTTTCTGACATGGCTGAGGCAAAAAAGGTTCCTGGAGGAGTTATTTCTGGCCTTGGGGTAGATGAAATATTTTCCAAATCAAATAAAGTTGTCTATTCTGAATTAGACTTTCTGAGAAATTACTAGCATGAAGTTCTTGTTCAATCTTGGGTCATCCTTTTATTTGCGGTTTCTTCCACTCTCTTGTGAAATCCGAAATTAGATCGACAATGTTCGATCCTTTAACTGTTTCTCCATCAATAATAATTTGTAGTGTGATTCCTCTCATGGGATCTGATTTTTTAAAATATTGTATTGTACAATTACATTATATCTAGATCTAGTAGGCAAGACACTGTTTTAAGATATGTTGAAATCCTTTATCTTCTTCTTCATTAGATGATGTCTTTGTTATTCATTTCTCCATAAAATTACTTAATAAAAGTTGATGCTGCAATTCTTTTAAGTTTACTAATGATTGTATTGCATCTTTATACAAAATACATTTTTCATGAAAATTCATATTCGAGTTTAATATACGAGACAATTTTTCATAATTATTAAAATTTTCAGCTTTAGGATCGAACAGATTATAAAGTTGTTTTTGTTGTTGTTGTTGTTGCTGCTGTTGTTCTGATATATATTTCATTTCTCAAAATCGGCATATGGTAAAATCACTAATTTCTTCAAACTGCTAAATTAATTTAATAAGGGACCGATACTGAGAAAAGAAGAGGTAGGAATATATATATATATATATATATATATATATATATATATATATATATATATATATATATATATATATATATATATATATATATATATATATATATATATATATATATATATATATATATATATATATATATATATATATATATATATATATATATATATATATATATATATATATATATATATATATATATATATATATATATATATATATATATATATATATATATATATATATATATATATATATATATATATATATATATATATATATATATATATATATATATATATATATATATATATATATATATATATATATATATATATATATATATATATATATATATATATATATATATATATATATATATATATATATATATATATATATATATATATATATATATATATATATATATAAGTATATATATAGTATAGATATGAATTTTGCAATATCATCATTCTAAATTTTAGATTTTTTTTTCCTAATGTAACGAGCAAGTTTGGGAATGATATTTCTATTTCAACGTAACTTAACCTTCTGAGGTTTATTTAAAGGGATATTTCCTATTATTAGATTTAAACATTTCACATACACACTTACGTAGGTAAAGTAGTTTTTTAACCAGTGTTCTCATTATTAAGCTATGTATGATGTTTCATTAGGTAAAATATTAGTGCTAAATAAAACTCTAAACTTGATTTTCGGATGAAGATCACGCAACAAATAACCCTGAGGAATAGATGTTAACTCTTTATATATATATATATATATATATATATATATATATATATATATATATATATATATATATATATATATATATATATATATATATATATATATATATATATATATATATATATATATATATATATATATATATATATATATATATATATATATATATATATATATATATATATATATATATATATATATATATATATATATATATATATATATATATATATATATATATATATATATATATATATATATATATATATATATATATATATATATATATATATATATATATATATATATATATATATATATATACATATATATATATATATATATATATATATATATATATATATATATATATATATATATATATATATATATATATATATATATATATATATATATATATATATATATATATATATATATATATATATATATATATATATATATATATATATATATATATATATATATATATATATATATATATATATATATATATATATATATATATGTCAAATTGCTGTCTTTTTTATGGTCTTTTCACGCCTTATAAAGCCTTTCCTACTCTAAATCATTCTTAATCTCTTTTTCAAAGTGATTTTATGGTTTCCTTTTAACATTTCCTAAAATATTGTTTCCCATTAGTTGTTTTCTATTCTTAAAATTTTATTTTATTACAGTAGTTATTAATAACGGTTTCTTAAGTAAGTATATTTTTATTGTATTTGCTTATTAATTTATTTCTTTTACTTATTTATCTAAATAATTTTATTAAATATTATTATTGTTATTATTATTAATATTATTATTTATTATTATTATTATTATTATTATTATTATTATTATTATTATTATTATTATTATTATTATTATTATTATTATTAATATTATTATTATTATAATTATTATAGTTAGTTTTATTGTCATTAATATTATAATTATTGTTTTTAAAATTATTTTTATTATTATTATTATCAATTTTATTATTAACATTATTATTATTATTATTATTATTATTATTATTATTATTATTATTATTATTATTATTATTATTATTATTATTATTATCATTATAACTATTATCATCAATATTATAGCAAAAATTATAAATATCATTATAATCTTGATAAATATGATTATGATTATTATTATTATTATTAATTATTATTATTATTATTATTATTATTATTATTATTATTATTATTATTATTATTATTATTATTATTATTATTATTATTATTATTATTATTATTATTGCGATTTTATTGTTTTATTTTTACAATTATTTTTTATCTTTATATTTATTTTTCAATGAAGAAAAAAATATTTTATATTTCTCAAAGAGAACAGAATTAAATTACAATTTTCTTGAAATTCTTATTTCTTCTTTTATGGTAATATAATATTATATATATATATATATATATATATATATATATATATATATATATATATATATATATATATATATATATATATATATATATATATATATATATATATATATATATATATATATATATATATATATATATATATATATATATATATATATATATATATATATATATATATATATATATATATATATATATATATATATATATATATATATATATATATATATATATATATATATATATATATATATATATATATATATATATATATATATATATATATATATATATATATATATATATATAATATATATATTAATATTTATATATATATATATATATATATATATATATATATATATATATATATATATATATATATATATATATATATATATATATATATATATATATATATATATATATATATATATATATATATATACTAAGAGAAGTACAGAAATTGAAATATATATATACTTTTCTTAAAATTTATTTCAAAATGTTTGCACTCTAAAACCTATAAATGAATGTTTACATTTCTTTTGCAAACCTTATTGTCAGAATAGGAATTCTCGCTTAGCAATTGTGGATACACAATTCTCTGATCCGTTTTATTAAACTACCAGTTTGCAAAATTTTGCAAACCACATACACTATTTTCTTCGTTTTGAATAACTCATCAAAATTGTATGACGTATTTTTACATTAAATACAATAAATAGTGCTTTATTGGAATTTTATTAAAAGAGTATGAAGTTTTAAATCTACAAAATTCCCGCTTTTGGAATCTATCTTCCTCACTGTGACCTTCTCTCTAATTTTTTTTTCCGGTCGTTCTATAGCAGCTGTTGTAGACGGCCACAGTTCTTCCTTTAAATCTATTAATAGTGGTGTTCCCTAGAGAGCTCTTCTATCTTGGACTCTTTTCTATTTCCCATTAATAACCTTCTTTATCACATTATCACCTTTCCACTCCTATGCCGATGACTCCACTCTTCAATACTTCTTTCGATCTGAAAGACGCACTTAACAACGGCAGCTAATTGACGAAAAGAGCCGGCCTTGTAGCAACTAATCTCTGACCTTTCTCATATTTTAAATTGAGGTAGAGAATACATGGTCGTGTTCAATGCCTCAAAAACTTAATTCCTCCATCTCTCTACTAGATACAACTCTCCACTTAACTACGAGATCTTTTTCGAAAATTCACAACTTAAATCTTCATATCTCCTTAATATTCTTGGTATATATTTTTCTTGTGATCTTTCTTGAAAATCACATTATTTCTCTTTCTAAACAGGATTTTAAGAGGGTATGTGTTCTGAGGAACACTCAGAATTTTTTCACGCCACTCCTGTTGTTTGTTTGCTTTTTATAGAGGTATTGTACAACACTATATGGAGTATGCATTATACATCTGGGGTGGTTCCTCTCATTCAGCTCTCCTAGAGAAGGTGGAGTCTAAGGCTTTTCGTCTCATCAAATCCTTCTCTCTCACTAACTCTCTCCAATCTCATTCTAAACTTTGAATTGCTGCGTCACTCTCTTTATACTATAACTATTCCTAAAGAACTAAATTAATTTGGGATTGTGCGACACGCCTTTCTACATAGTCTCATCCATTCTCTCTTTAGCACTCTGACTCCAGACTTAACCTCTATTCTCAGTCTTACATGTACTCTACAGGTAAAGTCTGGAACACACTCGCTTTATC
Source organism: Armadillidium nasatum (assembly GCA_009176605.1). Classification (NCBI taxonomy): domain Eukaryota; kingdom Metazoa; phylum Arthropoda; class Malacostraca; order Isopoda; family Armadillidiidae; genus Armadillidium; species Armadillidium nasatum. The sequence continues at coordinate 18,123 of SEYY01023403.1, forward strand.
TATTATTCTAAATTCCTTTGACTAGCACACCTTCAAACGCCGTGCATCAAGACATGTCGGTCTTTAAGTGAACTCGGATTTCATATACCTCCAACTATGGGTGGAAATTGGTAGGCCTCTGACCATTGACTGCACTGTAATAACTGTCATAAGGAATCATTGGGACAAGTGACAAAAATGTCACAGCAAAATTTTCAATGTCGAAAAGACATGTTAAGCATAAGAAGTCGCATGACCGATTTATTTCCTAAAAAGAAAATAACTGAAAAAATTTGTTGTGGCATTTTCCCAACTTGTCCCTTTGATTCGCAAGGACAATTTTTGCTATGTGTCAGAGGAGGCATAAAATAAGAAGTATATATAATATATATATATATATATATATATTATATATATATATATATATATATATATATATATATATATATATATATATATATATATATGTATGGCTTTCGTAAGAAATGCTCTACAGGTGATCTTCTTTCCCTTCTCTCTGAATCTTGGTCCTCCGCTATTCGTCATTTCCGTGAATCTTTTGCTGTCGCGCTGGACATATCGAAAGCTTTCGATAGAGTCTGGCACAAAGCTTTGATTTCTAAACTTCCCTCTTTCGGTATCTATCCTTCTCTCTGTGATCTTCTCGCTAATTTCCTTTCCGGTCGTTCTATAGCAGCTGTTGTAGACGGCCACCGTTCATCCTTTAAATCTATTAAAAGTGGTGTTCCTCAGGGTTCTGTACTATCACCAACACTTTTTCTACTCTTCATTAATGACCTTCTCTCTATCACCTCATCTCCTATCCACTCCTATGCTGATGACTCCACCCTTCATTATTCCTTCCATTTTGAAAAACGTCCCTCCCAACAGCAGTTGATAGACTCGAGAAGGGTAGCCTTGGAACAACTAACCTCTGATCTTTCTCGTATTTCAAATTGGGGCAGAGAAAACATGGTTGTTTTCAATGCCTCAAAAACTCAGTTCCTCCATCTCTCCACTCGACACAATCTTCCACACAACTATGATATCTTCTTCGAAAGCACACAACTCATGCTTTCATCTGTCCTTAATATTCTTGGTGTTTCTTTTTCTCGGGATCTTTCTTGGAAAGATCACATTACTTCTCTTTCTAAACAAGCTTCTAAGAGGTTGGGTGTTCTGAGGCGCCTTCAGAATTACTTCACGCCACCCCAGTTGCTTGCTCTGTATAGGGGTGTTGTTCGTCCCTGTATGGAGTATGCTTCGCACATCTGGGGTGGTTCCACTCATACAGCTCTCTTAGAGAAGGTGGAGTCAAGGACATTTCGTCTCATCAACTCTCCTGCTCTTACTAACTCTCTTCAATCTCTTTCTGCCCGTCGAATTGTTGCGTCACTCTCTCTTTACTATCGCTATTACAACGGACACTGCTCTTCTGAACTCTCTCGTTGCATACCTCCTCCATTGAGAAGAGCTCGTGCGACACGCCTTTCTACACATTCTCATCCTTTCTCTGTCCAACTCTCCGACCCCAGACTTAACCGCTATGCTCAGTCTTACATATACTCTACTGGTAAAGTCTGGAACACACTCCCTTCATCTGTTTTCCCAACTTCCTTTGACTTGCATACTTTCAAACGCCGTGTGTCTGGACACGTCGGCCACCATCGACCATGATAATAGATCCTTCCCAACTCCGGTGGAATTTGGTAGGCCCCTGGCCTTTGCCCACCGGAGGAGACATAAAAATATATATATATATATATATATATATATATATATATATATATATATATATATATATATATATATATATATATATATATATATATATATATATATATATATGTGCATCTGTGTGCATTGATATCATCAAGACTTTAGAACATTTTATTTACGTGATTTTAGTTACGCTAACAATACTTGTCACGTCATGTTATTAATTATTTATATAATAATTCATCTTTATATATGTAAGGTCTTTATTGCCTAACTGTACAGTGAAATCGTCAGCTTTTATTGCATAATTCTACAGTGACGTCATCAGCTTTTATTGAAATTCTATAATGACGTCATCAGCATTTATTGCATAACTCTACAGTGACGTTATCAGCTTTTATTGAAATTCTACAGTGACGTCATCAGCTTTTATTGAAATTCTACAGTGACGTCATCAACATTTATTGCATAATTCTACAGTGACGTCATCATCTTGCATCACAATTAATGCAAATTTAATTTCTCGAGTTTGCCTTTTCAATTCACTTTGAAACTTTCTGAGAACAGAATTAAAAAGTCTTGTAATTTTATTAGCATTGAGGTGTAAAAAAATGAGAATTAAAATGAGTTCATTTTAAGAATATATATAAAGAAAGTTGTAAAATTGTATTGATAGAAATATCCTCATCATCTGTAATATATATCAGCATTGTTATACGCATTCCCATTTATAATAATGAAAGTTAATGGAATTAATACAAAAAAAACTTGTATAAATAAAGTAGTTTATGTAAATCATTTTTGCATATGAAAGGACAGAATATACCCACGTCCTCTTCAGTAATAGATAATGACATTATTATCCACATTTGCATTTATATAAATTTATTTTTATTTCGAATTTGTAATATAATTAATGTTAGCATCCCCGTGTACTCTTCTTTTTTATATATTATCATCCACATCCAGTGCGGATGATAAAAATAAATAGCTTTAGAGATTCCACATTTTTAAAGGTTTAATATTCATATTCGATCTATAATAATGGTTAATATCATATTATCAATGCTTTAGAAGAAAATATACGAACGTATAATAATATCATTACATATATATATATATTATATATATATATATATATATATATATATATATATATATATATATATATATATATATATATATATATATATATATATATATATATATATATATATATATATATATATACATATACATATATATATATATATATATATATATATATATATATATATATATATATATATATATATATATATATATATATATATATATATATATATATATATATATATATATATATATACATATACATATACATATACATATACATATATATATATATATATATATATATATATATATATATATATATATATATATATATATATATATATATATATATATGTATATATATGAGATCATAAGTTAATTTACAGGAAAATGAATGAAAGAAGTCTTTGAAAAAATTCTCTGAAAAGTTTTCATTGATGAAATCAAATAAAATATTAATGGAAAATTCCTCTTGAGATTCGTAATAATTTTTTTCAAAAGCAAAATTAATTAAATGAAAGAAAATAATTAATTAAAATCATAAATTTCATTTATATTAATAATAACATTATTAATAAAAATCATAATAATAATGATAAAAATAGTTATTGTAATAATAATGAAAATCATGATAATAATAATAAAAATAATAAAATAGTAATAATATGAAAATGATAATAATAATAATAATAATAATAATAATAATAATAATAATAATAATAATAATAATAATAATAATAATAATAATAATAATAATAATAATAAATATAATAATAATAATAATAATAATAATAATAATAATAATAATAATAATAATAATAATAATAATAATAATAATAATAATAATAATAATAATAATAATAATAATAATAATAATAATAATAATAATAATAATAATAATGTTTGTTCGAGTATGTTTGGGTGCTAAAGTATTCCAATGAATAAATACTAAACTTACCTTATTTTGAAATGACATAAATGAAGAAACGACCTGATTGCAGACAAAGAATAAACAAATAATATATTAAAGAAATAACCAAACAAATCTGAGGATAAAATAATTACCCCCACTATTGCAATTCAAGAATTGAATGACGTCATCACCCCCAAATGAAGAACCCCAAGAGAATTAGATAAAACAACGATCGTCACAGGTAAAAAAGGAATGAATGATGAAAACGTAAGCTAAGAATCGCAAACAAGTCTAAAGAAGAAAACTATCACAATTAATTTCCGCTTTTCAATAAAAAAAAACCGAAAAAATGTATGAAGAATTGTTTTCACAAAGACAGGAAGTGAAACTCTGTAAAGTAAAAAAATATCTGCAAGGTTTTAGGGCAAGTTGCAAAGTTGATGTAATAAGCGTATTTGGGAATGTTTAGTTGGGGAATGCTACCCTATATATATATATATATATATATATATATATATATATATATATATATATATATATATATATATATATATATATATATATATATATATATATATATATATATATATATATATATATATATATATATATATATATATATATATATATATATATATATATATATATATATATATATATATATATATATAT
>SEYY01023403.1:30000-32500 GCA_009176605.1 Armadillidium nasatum
ACTCACGCTACTTATATTTCATCCCGGAATCTTGCAAAATCTATCCCTTCGTAACACTAAAAACTCATTTCTCCGTAGAAAATGCAATAATCTTTCTGGTTCTTCTTCACGTTCTTTTTGGCATTTTTTAAAAAATGTCAACTCTAACTTTGCTTCTTCCTCTTTCCCTCCTCAGTTTCTTCTGATGGCACAACGGCCATTTTACATTCTACTAAAGCTGAAGTCTTCGTTCATAACTTTTGCCTCTACCTCTACCTTAGACGATACCGGAGTTATTCCTTCTCCTTTAACCCCCTCCAACTCATTTATACTTAACATTGTAATTTCTTCTAAAGATGTCACTTCTGCTGTCTCTGAGCTTAACACTAAGAAGGCGTATTGTCCTGATGGTATTCCTCCTGAGGTTCTCAAAATTTGTGCTTCCGAGCTTGCACCCTGTCTTGGTAAATTATTTCGACTTTGCCTTTCTGCTTCGAACTTCCCTTCTTGCTGGAAACGTGCGCTCATTCAACCTGTGCCGAAGAAGGAGGATCCCTCTCAATCCTCTAATTATTGTCCTATTTCTTTAATCTCCGTTCTTTCTAAAGTTTTCGAATCTACCCTTAACAGGAAGATTTGGAAACATCTCAATTCTTCCAATCTTATCTCTGATCGCCAGTATGGCTTTCGTAAAGAATGTTCTACTGGTGATCTTCTTTCCCTACTTTCTGACTCTTTGTCCTCCGCTCTTCGGGGTTTCGGTGAATCTTTCGCTGTGGCGTTAGACATATCGAAAGCTTTCGATAGAGTCTGGCACAAAGCTTTGATTTCCAAACTTCCCTCTTTCGGAATCTATCCTTCTCTCTGTGACCTTCTCTCTTAATTTCCTTTCCGGTCGTTCTATAGCAGCTGTTGTAGACGGCCACCGTTCTTCCTATAAATCTATAAATAGTGGTGTTCCTCAAGGATCTGTCCTTTCTCCAACTCTTTCTAATTTTCATCAATGACCTTCTCTCTATTACTTCGTCTCCTATACATTGCTATGCCGTTTGACCCCCCCCCCTTCATTACTCCTTTCAATTTAAAAGACGTCCCTCCCTCCCAACATCAGTTGCTAGATTAAAAAAGGATGGCCTTGGAGCAACAGACCTCTAATCTTTCTCGCATTTCAAATTGGGGCAGAGAAAACATAGTCGTTTTTAATGACTCAAAAACTCAATTCCTCCATCTTTTTAATCGACACAATCTTCTACACAACTATGATATCTTCTTCGAAAACACTCAACTCAAACCTTCATCTGTCCTCAATATTCTAGGTGTTTCTTGTTCTCGTGATCTTTTTTGGAAAGATCACATTATTTCTCTCTCTAAACAAGCTTCTAAGAGGTTGGGTGTTCTGAGGTGCCTTCGTGGTATTTTACGTCACCCCAGTTGTTTGCTCTGTATAGGGGTGTTGTTTGTATGGAGTACACCTCTCACATCCGGGGTGGTTCCACACATTCAATTATTCTCGAAAAGGTGGAGTCTAGGGGTTTTCGTCTCATCAATTCTCCTGCTCTTACTAACTCTCTCCAGTCTCTATCTTCCCGTCGAATTGTTGCATCACTTTCTCTATACTATCGCTATTACAACGGACATTGCTCTTCTGAACTCTCACGTCGCATACCTCCTCCATTGAGAAGGGCTCGTGCGACACGACTTTCTACAGTCTCATCCTTTCTCTGTCCAACTTTTCGACCCCAGAATTAACCGCTATGCTCAATCATACATGTACTCTACTGATAAAGTCTGGAACACACTCCCTTTATCTGTTTTCCCAACTTCCTTTGACTTGCACACTTTTAAAGGCCGTGTATCTTGTCACGTTGGCCATTGGCGACCAGATCCTGAATGTTCCCAAACTCTGGTAGAATTTGGTAGGCCTCCGGCCATTTCCTACCAGAGGAGACATAAATATATATATATATATATATATATATATATATATATATATATATATATATATATATATATATATATATATATATATATATATATATATATATATATATATATATATATATATATATATATATATACCCTTCTCAAATAAAAGACATAACATTTTATATTAGTTTTATGTCCTTTTACGAAATTTTGATTTTATTAAAAATATTAATTTTTAAAAAAAAAAAAAAAAAAAAAAACAAAACACAAACAAACACAAAAACACAAATCAAAATAATAATATATAATATAATATATATATATATATATATATATATATATATAATATATATATATATATATATATATATATATATATAATATATATATATAATATGTATATTAACTAAATTCTATAATAATATCAAATCATAGGTTATTACAAAGATTTTTCCTATTTGTCGGAAACTTTTCTTTTTCTTGTTTAATAGTGTCCAAAATGCAAGAAAAAACCTCCACCAACTTTTAAGTAAGTTATACAAAATATTTTCCTTGAACATCTACGACCGCAGCCATCGTTGTGGTAGGACCCTGA
>SEYY01023404.1:10000-15000 GCA_009176605.1 Armadillidium nasatum
CGACTAAATTCAATAACAATATTAATTATTAAATTGTGACTGTCCAGTACTCTGAAAAATGGATGATAGAGGAAAAAACTATGTTTTCCTTTGAGCCTCAATGTTTAATACATAATAATAATAATAATAATAATAATAGAGTAGGAAGAGGGAGAGTGTTTTCCCACGAATGACGTGGTAAATTTTAATGGTAGACGGGAAAAAAAACAAAAGGATTGATATATTGAATAAGAGAGCTATTGGGATGGAAATTATGTATTGTATTTGTTGTTTGGGAACCTCAAGATATCACATTTATTATTTTTTAGGCTAGCTATTATATTTTTTTACACCTAATGGAGTAATGTTTTCAAATGAGAACTGTGAGCTGCACTGAGGTAAAAATGTTTCAAAATTTGTTTGGCTTGCTGGTCTATTTGTCTTTTCTTCACTATCTATTGATACTTGGCTTATAGTGTGAGTTTGCTCTGTTTTTATTGATTAGATTTTTTATGAGACTCGCAGAATTTATCTGTGTAATAATTTTTTTCACCTTTTTAATAGTACTTTTAATTAGTTGCTATAATTATTTAATCGAAAAGAGATGATTCCTCGTTTATAGTATTTGTTTTTTATTTATTGAATTTAAAATCCAAATGTTAACCATGTATTTTTTTTATCCTTTTACAGACTGCTTGGTTTTAATTTTGAAGGTCTCTTGATAACATCTATATATTTGGTTGATAAAAGTCCAGAATCTTGAGTCTATGTCTATTTGTTCATTTTATACCGAAGAAAAGTAAATTTCTTTTACTTTATCGATGAATATTCTATTACTAGTTTTTTTATCTTTTCTATATTTTATAGTTGTTAGGTTGCCGGTTTCATTTATGTTCCGTTGTACAAAGCAAAGAAAATGATCAGTAAGGTCAGTCTGGATGATAAAGAATTCCATATTTCAATTTAAATTTCCACAAATATGATCAAATAGAGTGGGGTTTCTGTTTTTAATGTTGTTAGGCCTAGCAGGCTGTGTTATGTAATTTATAAATCCGCGTGATGTTATGAGGTTCTGTAAAAGGGGGGCTCCTAATATGGGATTCTTGTATAGTATATCTTTATTAAAGTCTCCATCAATCAAGACATTTGAAACGTTCAGGTGAGTTTAAATTAAGGTACTCAGTTAGTTTATAAATTCAGTACTTGAAAGGTTTAGTAGTCTGTATATTCAGAATATATTTTATTTAATTTGTTTGATGTTTATTTGAATAACAAGTGCTTCGATGGTATTATTTCCAATTGATGTTAATACTTTTACTTTGTTGCCAAATTCTTGTCTTACGTAGATAGAAACTCCGACTACTTATTTGTCTTTTCTAACTAAGTGTGTTCCATTGTATGCGGAAATGGGTAATTGTCTTTATTGAGATTATTTAGAAAAGTTTCCCTGAGCACGACAATGTCAAATTTATGTTTTGGTAGAACATATAGTTTGAGAAATCATTATGATGTTTAGGGAGTCTTTTTATGTTCTGGTAGAGTAGGGATAGTTTACTTAATTTGAATGTTTCATCTTTCCTTAATTCATTAGGGAAGATGTATTCTGATTTAATGGCATTTCTAATAGGCAGTGGTTGATTTAGATTGTTATCTGCATTCATTGGCTTTCCTATAATTGATATTTCTAGGGCTAATAAATTATAGTAGTAAATTAAGAGGGAAATATATGGCAATAATATTAATGGTAAGTAAACGTTAGTAGTAAATTAATTTTTGTATGAATTGAATATATGAAGGTAAGTATAACAAGCAGACAATGTCGGCGATATTTATGTAAGGTAAGAGTTCTCTGGCTATAATATCCGCAATAGCAAACCTCAGAGATCTCAGTATTTCTCTTTTAGGCTACGTGTAGCTTGCAAAAAGGAAATTTACCCCAGGTATAAATTCAATATAATAAAAGTCGTAACATATTATTTAGAATAATGATGTAAATAATGCCTGATAATAATAATAATAGGTATAAAAAGTGGTAATGATAATAATAATAATAATAATAAAAATAATAAGAATAATAATAATAAAAATAATAATAATAGTAATAATAATAATAGTAATAAGTAGTGGCAAAAACAAAAACACTTTAATAATATTATCAATATTTATAGTAAAATTAGTAAAAGGAAAAATAATAATAATAAAAATAATAATAATAATAATAATAATAATAATAATAATAATAATAATATTTAATTAAAATTAAAAATAATAATAATAATAATAATAATAATAATAATAATAATATATAATAATAATAATATAATAATAATAATAATAATAATAATAATAATAATAATAATAATAATAATAATAATAATAATAATAATAATAATAATAATAATAATAATAATAATAATCCGAATAAAAATAATAATAATAATCATTTGTTAATAATAATAATAATAATATATTGTTTATTTTACTTAACAAAATCCATGGTAATTGAAGTAATCAAATCACCTGAGATTTACTGCCAGCCAATCACATAACAGTAGTTGTCATCCTGTCACGTGATAGATTTTTATCCAATCACAATAGAGAAAAAAATTTTCAACACTAAAGTTAAAATTAACACTGTGGTAAACATAATAACTGTAGTTAAACTATTCATTTCATTCCATGCTATTTCATATATTAAAAAATTTGTACTTTAACATATTTAAAAGAAATTAATTTATTTGTAAAATTAAAAAAAAAAATTAAATTAATTGTAATGAAATAAATATTGATAATTATGATAATTATGATAATTATATGATAATTATAATAATTAATGATAATTATGTTCCCACTCTATTAAAATAAAGTTAAAGAGAAATAAACACATCGTTTCAAATAATGTTTTTAGGCCAAAAATATGAAATTTTAAAATATATTTTCCGAAAAATAATTATAAAACCAGAAACTTTAGAAAATAATAACTTATAATAATATATATATATATATATATATATATATATATATATATATATATATATATATATATATATATATATATATATATATATATATATATATATATATATATATGAATTGATAGAAGGGTGCTTTGAATCACTACTTGGTCTACAAAGCATTCTGAATGGATGCATCTGGGTTACATGAGCAATCAACCAAAGTCAAGAAATCCCAATATTGGGGCTTCAACAGTTCTGAAGAAATTAGCAATAATAAAACAAAAAATATTTCTTCACATCTGTACATTGCCTAACAACAATGAAGGTCTAAAGGTTCCAATCCTGACGTACGGAAATGCTTGATTTTTTTGGGCTGGCTGTGTAGCTTGGTGGTTAGGCATCCTATGCATTTTCTAAATGCATCTCCATTGTCAATGAGTTCGAATCCTAGTGGACGGGAACTTTTTCTGTGATATATATATATATATATATATATATATATATATATATAATATATATATATATATATATATATATATATATATATAATCCGCGATAGGCCTGGCTCAGCCAGCGGTAACCGCCGTGGGCCCTTGAAACCCTAGATCCTCGAAAGATCCCACTGACAGGACTATAGTTCCCCTGGGGGATGAAGATTATTATTTTATTATATTATATATATATATATATATATATATATAATATAATAATATATATATATAATATAATATATAATATATATATATATATATATATATAATATATAATATATATATAATATATATATATATATATATATATATATATATATAATATATAATATATATATATATATATTATATATATATATATATTATATATATATATATATATATATATATATATATATATATATATATATATATATATATATATATATATATTATATATATATATATATATATTATATATATATATATATAATATATATATATATATATATATATATATATATATATTATATATATATTAGTTTGTTTTTTCAAATTGGTATTCACAACATGAAACAAAGCCTTAATAAAACCTTCCATTTGTTTCTGGAAAGGATTACCGCAATCTTTCGATAAAGATTTTCTATAGGATTTAAATATGGGTTTTGAGCTTTCCAATCTATGTGATTAATTTGGCAATTTTTTTACCTACTTCCAGGTCTATAATATCTTTTAATATAAAATTATAATTTCCAAACATAGCTTCAGAACAAGGAAATATCTTATTGATTAGAACATTCAAATATTTCTTAATATTCATATTTTTCTGACGATATGAAACCATCCAACCTGTTTGGCTGATTTTCATCCTTACATAATGACTGAAATAGGATGCTCTTAGTTTGGTAGAATCCAGTTTGGCAGGTTTGATGCTCCCAAACAACGACGCACATATTGATTTCCTAAATGACTGTTATCGCAGAAAGTTGATTCATTGTTTGAAAATTTATTTTTCTTATAAATCTTCAATCGTTTTCATATGTTCCTATTACAGATTTGATGGCTTTCATATTGCTCAGCAGTTTCTCTAACTATATTCGAAGTGCCTACTTCTTGCTGTGCTTGTAGAATTTTTTTACAACAATTTTTCTTTCACATTTCAAGCAATTTTTGGCTTATAAGTGTCTCATTTGAAAGAGCTGTTTAGCACAACTTTTGATCTTTTTGTTGAGTAGAGTTTTTACGCCGTCAAAAACTTACATCATATGTTATTCTTCTAATTGCTTTTTATTCACTTACTATCCGAGCAGTTGTGGGTCTAATAAATGACAAAGTTTTTGCTTTAAACGTAAGCTAAAGAACATTTCTGAAATCTTGATCACAGTCAGAGGTATTCATTAATCATCTAATGAATAATCATATCCTCTCTTAGATAGCGAGTAAAATAAGAGATCAGTAAATCGTTTATGAAGTATGTGCTGCTAAGCTCATTCCATAAATCATTCTCATTGGCTATTTAAACCAATTTCCAGGCAGGATAGTATTTCTTTAAACAAACAAATCATTTTCATTTCAACAATTTGTTTCTTTGAAA
>SEYY01023404.1:17500-22500 GCA_009176605.1 Armadillidium nasatum
TATATATATATATATATATATATATATATATATCTATATATAATATATATATATATATATATATATATATATATATATATATATATATATATATATATATATATATATATATATATATATATATAATTAGCTAATAAGTCAGAGTTTTACCTCTGGGTCATGAGAGTTCAATAGGAAATCGCAGAGAGAAAGCTCATATTCAAGTGCCATGCAGACTAACTCAAAGGACTTACTCAACTGCACTCCGACACAGGTCAACAGGTCATTTACTGTCTACCTTTTACTCACAGAATATTATATCTGCACATAAAATTCACGTCTGCAAAATAGTTCGCAGACTATTATGTAAATATCAAAGTATTAAGGTCTGCTATATGTAGATTACCACATAGATGGTAAGATAGAGAATTTCCTCTACGCCAAGACAATTCAAAAGGAAATCGCAGAGAGAAAGCTTTAATAATGATAAACTTAATACTTGATATATATATATATATATATATATATATATATATATATATATATATATATATATATATATATATATATATATATATATATATATATATATATATATATATATATATATATATATATATTATATATATATATATATATATATATATATATATATATATATATATATATATATATATATATATATATATATATATATATATATATATATATATATATATATATATATATATATATATATATATATATATATATATATATATATATATATATATATATATATATATATATATATATATATATATATATATATATATATATATATATATATATATATATATATATATATATATTATATATATATATATATATATATATATATATATATATATATATATATATATATATATATTATATATATATATATATATATATATAATATAATATATATATATATATATATATATATATATATATATATATATATATATATATATATATATATATATATATATATATATATATATATATATATATATATATATATATATATATATATATATATATATATATATATATATATATATATATATATATATATATATATATATATATATATATTATATATAATAATATATATATATTATATATTATATATATATATATTATATATATATATATATATATATATATATATATATATATATATATATATATATATATATATATATATATATATATATATATATACCCAAGGTTATCCAATGCACAATAATAGATTACATTTTATTAAATTAACAACAAAGAATTTTTTTTTGCAACAAGCTTTCGCTCCTTATTTGGATCATCTTTCAGGTCGAAATGATATGACTATTTTGCTGGAGAGTTCTCATGTCGTCTGGTACGTGATTGGTTGTTATATTAGAGTTTTATAGAAAGAAGATCGGAACATCATAGCGTTTTAGAGTTGATCTATTTTATAGTCACCTGTGCTCTGGTTATAATTTGGAATGTTTCATATGCTGAAGGATTCAGCTATTTTTCTTTTGTTGTAATTATTTATGTTTTTTGATGATGCCGCTAGTATTGAGATTTATGAGATGGTTATTATTTTGTCTATGTTGGATGAGGGCAGAGTTTTGATCATCTATATTTAAGTCATATTTTTGTTGGTACTGTCTTTTTTTATAGTCCATTGTTTCACCTATGTAGTTTAAATTACAGCCGGAACAGGGGATGTTGTATATGCAAGTGGGGTTGGGGTTAGGAGCATTTGGGGGTTTGAGGACTTTTTTTAGTATAATATTGTTAGAGGGTACGAGGGTTATGTTTTGTGGTATGACTTTTTTTATATGTTGTATGTTTATGTGCGGTATGGGTAGAAAGTTTTTTATTTTGTTTTCGTGTTTTTACAGAGTAAAATTTTGCTTATCATTTTTGTACGATTTATTAATTATGTATATAAGATATTTTAGTTTTGTGAAAGTGTTTTTTAAGAAATTAGTTTCTATTTTTAAGAAGGCTGGGGAACAGATTTTTAGTGCACGGAGATAAAGAGAAGAGAGGGTGGCAATTTTAGTATTTATTGTATGTGCTGAAAACCAGTGTATATAATTGGGTGAAGAGGAAGGTTTTCTATATACTATAATATACTGGAAAAGTGCTGGTGATAGGAAAGATCCTTTAGGAACACCACTATTAATAGATTTAAAGGGTGAACGGTGGTCGTCTACAACAGCTGCTATATAATTACTGGAAAGAAAATCAGAGAGAAGCTCAAAGAGAGAAGGATAGATTCTGAAAGAGGGAAGTTTTGATATTCAAGGCTTTGTGAGAGTCTCTATCGAAAGCCTTGAATATTCTCAGCGAGACAGCAAACAATTTACCGAAATGTCAAAGAGCGGAGGACTAAGTGTCAGAAAGAAGAGAAAGAAGACCACCAATAGATCGTTTTTTCGAAAGCCATATTGGCGATGAGAGATACGATTAGAAGAATTTAGATATTTCCAAATCTTCCTCTTAAGGATAGATTCGGAAACTTTAGAAAGAATGGAGGTTAAAGAAATGGGGCGGTAGTTAGAGTGTTGAGATGAGTTACCCTTCTTCGTTACAGGATGAATGAACGAAAGTTTCCATCAAGAAGGGAAGGTTGAGCTAGAAAGGCTTTGACGAAGTAGTTTACCAAGACAGGGCACAAGTTCGGAAGCACAAGTTTTGAGAACCACAAGAGGGATACCATAAGGTCTTACGCCTTCTTAGATAAGTTCAAAGAGAGCAGAAATGACGTCTTTAGAAGAAATTACAATTTTAGGCATAAAAAAGTTAGAGAGGGTTGTGGGAACAGCTCCAGAGTCGTATAAGGTTGAATTAAAGGGAAATGTTTGAGCGAAGAGTTCAGTTTTAGACGAAGGCAAAACGGCAGTTGTATCATCAGAAGATATTAAAGGAAAGAAATAGGAAGAAAAAAAGATGGAGTTGACATTTTATGCAAAATGTCAGAAAGGGCAGGGAAAAGAACCAGATATATATATATATATATATATATATATATATATATATATATATATATATATATATATATATATATATATATATATATATATATATATATATATATATATATGAGAAAAGTAGATTTGTCTAAAAAAAAAATTTTCCTCAAAAAAAATTTCAAGTAACAATTCAAGAAGTTTATTTCACGCTCTTTACTTTTAAACGCTAGATTGAAGTTGCAAACTTTTAGATCTAAGCCTATTTGCGTTGTTACGTTATGTGTTTTTCATTCCACAAAATTCCTAAGGACACCATTCTCAGGTTTTGAGGTTCTTACTATTTAAAAAAAAATAATAATAATAAAAAAGAAAAAAGATAAAAAAACAAACGTAAAGATTATATACCATATTCACACACATACACACACACACACACATATATATATAATATAATATATATATATATATATATATATATATATATATATATATATATATATATATATATATATTATATATATATATATATATATATATATATATATATAATATATATATATATATATATATATATATATATATATATATATATATATATATATATATATATATATATATATATATATATATATATATATATATATATATATATATATATATATATATATATATATATATATATATATATATATATATATATATATATATATATATATATATATATATATATATATATATATATATATATATATCTATATATATATATATATATATATATATATATATATATATATATATATATATATATATATATATATATATATATATATATATATATATATATATATATATATATATATATATATATATATATATATATATATATATATACATATATACACGATGGTATTCATTATTAATTTTGCAGTTTCATTTCAGAAATAAATTTTATAAGATTTTCACATTTTATTCGCATTTACCAAATAAAAGTCTTCTTTTCAGTACCTGCCTTCAATTGGCACAAAAATACCTTGATAACCCTATTGTATAAATCTGTTTTTTCGTTTTAATTAAAAAAAAAGAAAAAACAGAGTTAATTCCACCTGATCGTAATTTTTATGAATTTTTTCATTAATTAAGTTATAACAATCTGAGATGGATCTTATTTTGATGGAACAAAATATGTTGAGTAAAGAGTTTTCTTTTAATCTTTTTACTAGTTATGCTTGCTGCTTTGTCCAATGCATTTTCTTAAAGAACACAACTTTTCATAGTGATCAAAAGAAGTTACATTTTCTACACAAAAAAAAAATTTTTTAAAAATTTAAATTTTTTTTTTTAAAAAAATCATAAAATGCCCTAAGTACTTAACATTTATTCATACTGCCATGCAGTGACAAACTGCACCTCATATGAATACGTAAAACCCAAACTATCAAAAACTAACCATATATTTCCTAGGATGGAAATCAATTCTGGATTATTTTTGCTTAGATCCTCTAACTTGCTTAGTATTCAAGCAAATCTTTAGCGCGCTAGTAGCTTATATTTCTGGAGGGTAGTGTCCGTAGTAAGAGATAGTGGTTTAGAGAGAAGGTGACGGAAAAATATGAATTTTAGGAAGAATTCAGAAAGTTATTGAGAGCAAAAAATAATTAATAAGACGAAAAGCACAAGACTTCGTCTTTTCAAGGAGAGTTGTATGAGTTGGAACCACCCCAGATGTGTGAAGCGTATTCCGTACAGGAGCGAACAACACACCTAAAAAAGCAATCAACTGGGGTGACGAGAAGTAATTCCAAAGGAACTTCAAACATCCAACTTATTAGAAGTAATGCTATTCTTCCGAGAAAGATCATGAGAGGAAAAAATACACCAAAAATATTAATAACAAACGATATTTTCACGAAAGTTTGAGAAAATTTCGTATTTGTGCGAAAGGTTGTGTCAAGTAAACAGCTGGAGGAATTGAATTTTTGAATCATTTAAAATTACCATATTTTTTCTTCCAAAATGTGAAATACGAGAAAA
>SEYY01023404.1:27500-30000 GCA_009176605.1 Armadillidium nasatum
TATATATATATATATATATATATAGAATAGAAAGGAGACACCACAACGGGCAATCCAAGGGTTTGCAACATTCACACAAAATTCGTGTGGAGGAATGCAAGGAAGAATTCCCTCGAGCACCTGCCATTGTTTGAAAGTATGAGACAGTTTATGCATCTTTTATATATATATATATATATATATATATATATATATATATATATATATATATATATATATATATATATATATATATATATATATATATTGTCCAGCCTATTCCGAAAAAGGGTAGCCGCTCTGATCATTCCAACTATCGCCCTATAGCTCTCACTTGTATTCTGTCTAAGATCTTTGAAACCCTTCTGAACTCTCATTTCTTGGATCATCTGGAATCTCATTCCCTTCTTTCTGATCATCAGTATGGCTTTCGACGTTCGAGGTCTACTGGTGATATACTTTCCTATCTCACAGATTTATGGTCTTCTGCCCTTAGGGATCATGGGGAAACTTGTGTGGTGGCGCTTGACATATCTAAGGCATTTGACCGGGTATGGCATGCGTCATTGCTTTCCAAGCTCCCCTCCTTTGGGTTTCCTCCTTCTCTTTGCTTACTTATGTCAAGCTTTCTTTCTAATCGCTCCATTTCGGCTGTTGTTGATGAAGGAAGAGAATGTCTTCTTATTCTTCCTTTCCTGTCAATAGTGGTGTTCCTCAGGGTTCTGTCTTATCTCCTACTCTATTCTTACTTTTCCTTAATGATCTTCTTAGCTGTTCATCTATCCTTATCTATTCATATGCCGATGACTCAACCCTCCATTCTTCTACTCATTCCAAATCTGCTCCTTCCTTTGCATCTAGAGTTGCCTCTCGTCTTCATCTTTCCGATTCCATTCTTGCAGATATGGATAGAATTTCCCAGTGGGGTCGTCTCAACCTTGTGAAATTCAACTCTTTAAAAACTCAGCTTCTAGAAATCTCCCTCTCAAAGAATCCTCCTAACTTTTCTATTTCCTTCGATGGTTCCCCTATCTCTCCTGTTGACAATATAAACATTCTTGGTCTTCACATAAACAAAAAAATGTCTTGGAAACCTCATATCACAATGGTTGCTAGGGCGGCCTCAAAGAAGCTGGGAGTTCTGTTTAGACTGCGAGAATTTTTTCTTTCCTCGCAGTTACTCCAATTATACAAGGGTCTCATCCGCCCTTGTATGGAGTACTGCTCTCATATCTGGGGTGGCTCAGGTTTCACCCGTCTTTTGGATAGGGTTGAGTCAAAGGCTAAAAGACTTATAAACTGTCCCGCTCTTTCTAATTCTCTTGATTCTTTATCTTTGCGACGTGATGTTGGTGCCTTGTCACTTTTTCTATAGGTACTACAGTGGCAAATGCTCGAGGGAACTATCCACCCGTGTACCTCCACCTTTGCGGCGTCCTCGCAGCGCAAGGGGTGCAATGTCCGCGCATCAATTTTGGTGGACATAGGCAACTCCAGGCTTGTCCGCTGTGGTGCCTCTTTCTTTCCTGCCACCTCTGTCTTGTGGAACTCTCTTCCATCTTCTGTATTTCCCTCTGCATTTAATCTCAATTTCTTTAAAGCCCGCGTCTGCGCCCACCTGAGAAATTTGCGTTAGGTGGGTACTGTAGGGGTGGTTTTTATTTTCTGGACTTTGTACTCTATTTACTTTCATTTTTATTCTTTTAACACCCCCTCCTTGAATAGGGCTTTGCCCGTGAGTGGTGGTGATGTGTAAAAAAAAAATAATATATATATATATATATATATATATATATATATATATATATATATATATATATATATATATATATATATATATATATATATATATATATATATATATATATATATATATATATATATATATATATATATATATATATATATATATATATATATATATATATATATATATATATATATATATATATATATATATATATATATATATATATATATATATATATATATTATATATATATATATATATATATATATATATATATATATATATACTCACTCACACATAAGTGTAATAATTTGTTTTCTTTTGCATAAGACGCAAAAAATTTTCTCCTTTGAAGTATTATATGAAATTTAACAGGATGAATGGTTATAATTTTAATGTAATATCAAGGAAAAAATGTAGGACAAAATGAAATTTTCATTTTCTTAATTTATCCATACGAACATTCATCTACAAATATATATATATATATATATATATATATATATATATATATATATATATATATATATATATATATATATATATATATATATATATATATATATATATATATATATATATATATATATATATATATATATATATATATATATATATATATATATATATATATATATATATATATATATATATATATATATATATATATATATATATATATATATATATATATATATATATATATATATATATATATATATATAATATATATATATATATATATATATATATATATATATATATATATAC
>SEYY01023404.1:35000-40000 GCA_009176605.1 Armadillidium nasatum
ATATATATATATATATATATATATATATATATATATATATATATATATATATAGAGGTGGACCGGATAGTAATTTTTTACTATCCGCGGATGCGGATGCGGTTGCGGATATTCAATTGCGGATATCCGCAGATGCGGATGCGGATGCGGATAGTTTAATTTTTTAAGAGTTTTTGCCATAGATTCTTGGAATTTTAAATATAATATCCAGAATCTATGTTACCAGGGTGTGGGACGGGGACCCAACTCTTGAACACCCCACCAACCTCTTTCCCCAACCTCCACCCATTTGGAAAAAGGTTATATATATATATATATATATATATATATATATATATATATATATATATATATATATATATATATATATATATATATATATATATATATATATATATATATATATATATATATTATATATATTATATATATAGCCAGTAATTCAGTATTACCTTCACACTTCACAGTTTCACATATTCCATTTTGAAGTTAATAATTGGTAAGTTATTTTTTAGAAATAAAAGCTTTTGGGCTCTTTCAGGTGAAAGTTTGGTTCGCTTTTCGTCGTAAATGAGGCCTGCTCCACTGAAAAGACGCTCACTAGCAACACTAGTTGAAGGACATGCTAAATAAGTCCTTGCCAGCTCAGCAAGAAAAGGGAAACTTTTGCAATTATCTCTCCACCAAACCAGTTGGTCTTTATCTGCCTCCAAACGTGGGAGTTTCAGATAATTTTCAATAATCGATATTGTATCCTTTGACACTTCTGACTGTGATTCTTCATCGCTGCTGGAAGCTAGAAGATCTTTCATTGATTTAGCAATGCTTAAGCTAACAGATTTTGTTTCTTTTGTATCTGAGAGCTTTTGCTTTTTCTTGAAAGGCGTTATTTTAGCTGTTTCTATCATCTCATCGCATAAGCATCCTAATTTGATTTTAACATTCTGAGAAACAAGTGGTTTAAAAAATTTTGTTTTGTACCTAGGATCTAAAAAGGTTGCAATTGTATAAGCATCATCATTTTCCAGGTTTTCAAATCTGTCGTTCATCTCCTTCATTAATGTTTCAGTCATCCTTGAAACTCCCTTAGACTTAATAACATTTGTTAACACAACAACTTTCAATGTTGAAACAAGTGGTATCACATCTGACAAACATGATTCAGCTGAACTTATAGTCTTTGTTAATTCTTCAAAAGGCTTAAGGATATTAATACAATTATTTAAAATGTCATTTTCGTCAGCTGTTAGAGGCTTTATTTTTGTGCTGCTTGAAGCATAAAGGCAAATGGCCTCATTAATTTCGCTCATCCTCTCAAGCATATGCAAACTACTATTCCAGCGTGTTTGAATATCTTGCATGACAGAAAGTGGACGAACATTTAATCTTGTTTGTATTTTCTTCAGCTCATTTTGGGCTACAACGGAGTGATTGAAATGCGTAGCAATTAACCTACATTTGGTTATTAAATCGGATACACATTTTTGACTCATAATGGAATTTTTAACTACTATCTGAGTTTGGTGTGCAAAGCAATCTACATTTTTCACTCTTGCCAGAGAAAGTGCTTTTTTTTTATATTTGTGCCCGAATCCCTGACTACGCAGTGCACTTCATTTAATGAAATCTTCCATTTTGTCAGCATCTTTTCAAATACAGTTTCAAGATAGTCGCCTGTATGGCGCTCAGAAAGAGGTTCTGCATTCAATACAAAGTTTTGCCTTTGAAAGTTTTTATCGATTGCATGATACGTAATTTTTTACTATCCGCGCATGCGGATGCGGTTGCGGATATCCGCGGATGCGGATATTGGAAAAATGATGCGGATATCCGCAGTTGCGGATGCGGATGCGGATATCCGGTCCACCTCTAATATATATATATATATATATATATATATATATATATATATATATATATATATATATATATATATATATATATATATATAATATATATAACGTTATTTGTAAACAATTAGTATAAAACACCAAAAGTTAAAATAATAAAAGAGTTAAAATTGAAAACCATCTACTTAGAGAAAAAATGAAGATTAAAAGTTGAAAACCAACTCATGGTTTCCTTTTCAAAAAAGTGGGCGTATAACAGATGTAGAAAACATGGAAATTTCTCATATTCTTTATGAAATAAGATTCAATAAGACGATTGAGATTTTTTGAGTTAAAATTAATAACGAAAGCAGCGTTTCTCTAGTGTCTAAATATTGTTTTGTTGGTGTTTTATTTATGGACATCTGATTTTTGTTGGTTAACACGAACTTTTATCTAAAGTTTACAAGATTCATCAAAATAAATGTCATTGTACGTGTCACACCAAACTTTGTAAAGCCCCCCCCCCTCCCCCCAGGTTTTCGATAGCTGTGGTGTTACAAAGAATTAGATGGTTTTAGATGATATGAAGAAAAAATAATATTATATATTCTGAATAAGATAGAACGTAATTTATAAAACTGTCATTGCATGGGATAGCAATAAGAAAACTGAGAAAAGCATAATACTTTGAATTTTATTAACACAGAATTGTATTTCTGCTTAAAATTTTGTACAGAGGAAAAATGTTTTATAGAAGATAATTTGTTTTATAAACAATACATGGTTGAGAAAGTCTAGTAGTAGTTCATTGTATGGTGTTGGTTTCTTTACATTCTAAACTGGTGGCGATTGTTTTGCTGAAAAATAAAGTAAAGGTACAAAAGAAATTATATTATTATTATGAATTTCATAAATAAATTTAATTAAGGGGGCAAAATTGTTAATTGTTTTTAAATAAGAATTGTGGTATATGTGAAAATTGTACAGCACCTCTGCCAATATGTCGCAAAACGAAACCAAAAATGAATGAATCCTTGTAAGAGTGTGGAGAGCAACAGTGCAAAATCAAAAAAATTCAATGTATTAATTAGCAATTCCAGAGCTCAGACTATTTATTATTCATTCCAGTTCTGAAAATCTCTCTCTATAGCATTTGTTATTGAACGATAAGATGTTTTGTGGCTTACATATTTTTATAAAGTTATTAAATTTATTAAATTTATTAGGCAAAGTTGTATGTATTAAGAATGATGAAAGAAAATGCAAAAATTGAGATGTAGGGATAGTGGTAAATAAAATTGTATCCTCAAAACTGACAAGCGTATGATTGTAGGGAATTTTTTTGACGATTTTTTTCTATAAAGTGTTGCAAATTTTTTATGTAGAATGACGATATAGTTCCTATGGATAAAAAAAATAGTGCTTTTTTTATTAGTTTTAAAAAATTAACACTACTACAGTATATGCTAGAACGTAGATGGGTATTTTCTTTATCGTTATGTGTTATGTGTTAGTGTTATGGGTGATAATGACTATCTTTAAAGAATTCTAATAAGATCTTTCCTAATATCAAAAGAAACCTTATGTTGTACATCCTATATATATATATATATATATATATATATATATATATATATATATATATATATATATATATATATATATATATATATATATATATATATATAGATATAGATATAGATATATATATATATATATATATATATATATATATATATATATATATATATATATATATATATATATATATATATATATATATATATATATATATATATATATATATATATATATATATATATATATATATATATATATATATATATATATATATATATATATATATATATATATATATATATATATATATATATATATATATATATATATATATATATATATATATAGAGAGAGAGAGAGAGAGAGAGAGAGAGAGAGAGAGAGAGAGAGAAAAAAATAATGTCTGCTATTGGACTCGAACCAACAACCTTTAAGATGGTAAGCCTAAGGCGCTAGCCTCTATGCTACAGCAGTAGAAAAGAAAATCGCATTGGAACTTGCTCAAGATTTACATTCACGACGTTAAGCCCAAAGGATTTCCCCGACTGCAACTCGAGCAAAGGGCACCGAAGTCAAAGGTCGAATCCATCACTCCCAGACAGTCATATACAAGATTTTAAAGTCTGCTATAATCTCTCACAGACTATTTCTATATATAAAATAATGTTTGCTATTGGACTCGAACCAACAACCTTTAAGATGGTAAGTCTAACCCGCTAACCACTATGCTACAGCAGTACAAAAGGAAATCGCATTGGAACTTGCTCATGATTTATTTACATTCCCGGGGAAATCCTTTGGGCTTGACATCGTGAATGTAAATCATGAGTAAGTTCCAATTTGATTTCCTTTTGCACTGCAGTAGCGTAGTGGTTAACGCATTTGACTTACCATCTTAAAGGTTGTTGGTTCGAGTCCAATAGCAAACATTATTTTTTATATAGAAATAGTCTGTGAGAGGTTATAACAGACTTTAAAATCTATATATATATATATATATATATATATATATATATATATATATATATATATATATATATATATATATATATATATATATATATATATATATATATATATATTCTGTCACGGATGTTCCGATTCCATATTCAGGCTGTTCCAAAGATTTTCATGAACTCCTAATAAGTCGAATATCTATAATTTAAAATAACATTATTATAAACAGAAAATCTTCATAAATCAAAGTTTATGAAATTTTTTCAATTATTTATTAGATATATAAATTTGTTAAACTACTTTCTTATAGGCAATTTTGTCTTCTTTGAGTTGAAAATTTTGTTACAACACATTTTTTTTTTTGTAACGTTCATTGAAACAATCTTTGCAGTGTAAATATACAGCGTTTGCACATTAGATATGAAGAATATTGATCTTGTGTGCAAGCTTAGACCTAAAAGTAAATCAAAATGCACCAATAGAAAATGATTGAATACTAGAGAAAATTGATTAGATAATCATTAGACAATATAATATATTAAATAACATTTGGATACTAAATAATAGATTAGAAAAATATTGGATAATAATCTCTAACGCAAAACCTTTTGAAGCTCTAAAATCATACAAT
>SEYY01023404.1:47500-50000 GCA_009176605.1 Armadillidium nasatum
GACATGTCGTTCATTAACTGGATTCCGATTCAATTCTATTGAAATTTGGTAGGTTACTTTTCTTTGAACACCAAAGGAGACATAATATATATATATATATATATATATATATATATATATATATATATATATATATATATATATATATATATATATATATATATATATATATATATATATATATATATATATATATATATATATATATATATATATATATATATATATATATATATATATATATATATATATATATATATATATATATATATATATATATATATACTATATATATATATATATATATATATATATATATATATATATATATATATATATATATATATATATATATATATATATATATATATATATATATATATATATATATATATATATATATATATATATATATATATATATATATATATATATATATATATATATATATATATATATATATATATATATATATATATATATATATATATATATATATATATATATATATATATATATATATATATATATATATATATATATATATATATATATATATATATATATATATATATATATATATATATATATATATATATATATATATATATATATATATATATATATATATATATATATATATATATATATATATATATATATATATATATATATGTATATACCCTATACTGTGGAAAAACATTGAGATGCTCACAAGAGTTAGAGGTTTCCATCACAGTTCCATGTTAGGCCTGATATGTCCCGAGCTAATGTATTTCAAAGCTCATAATTATGATAAAATGAGAAAATGGAGTAAGGAAGGTTGTACGAGGACTTTACCAATATCGAACATGAATGAATTAACCCAAGGTTTAAGTCGAGCATCAAAACTTGGACAAGGAAAAGATGGAGATGTGTATGAAAATAGGTCACACTTGGATAAATGACAGAGGGCTCATAAGAATTATTGTTTTCTTTGTATTAACAATAATGTAAAGAAAATGATGTAACAGTTCAAGGCTTAGAGAAATATTGTTAATGAGAGGCGAAAAATTTATAAGGTAATGAGTTGTAGAGGTATGATCTCTTAAGATTCGAGATGAATATTTCATTCAAGAATGGACAAGTAAATTATTCTTAAGGAACTTATAAGCTGTGAAGAAGATCTGAAAATACAATAGAAAAAACTAAAAGAAATACAGACAATAATAAAGACACAGGAAAAAAAGCTGTATTTTTAAAGACTATGTGTCTAAGAGGATTACGTCGAGAAGAAAAATAAAAGAATTGAATTGTTGAGGCATTGAAAACAATGTTTTCCATTTACCAATTAGAATCATAAGAAAGTTTATAAGTCAGTTGCTTTAAGAGCATCCTTCTAGCGATATGTTTTTTATGAATGAGTGTTTAAAGCTGAAGTTATTGTTATAGGATGGGAGAGAAGATAAACGAAAGGAAAAAATGTCATTATAAAAGTATAAAAACAAAACAAAACAAAACAAAACAAAAAGGTCAGAGGATAGAGCAGAACTTGAGGATTACGACTCTTTATAGATTTGAAGAATGACAAACGTCATTCACAATAACTGCTATGGAGCGACCGGAAAGGATAACAGGGAGAAAGGATACACAGAGTATTGAAATTGAAAGGGAATTTAAAAAAAATCAAAGCTTTGTGTAAAACTTTTTCGAAAACTTTTAGTACATCTCGTGACAGCAAAAGATCACGAATCAAAGAGAAGGGAAAAAATATCATCAGTCAAGCGTTCCTTAAGGAAGTCAGACTCCCAATCTGAGATAAAACTGGAGTAATTAAAATGCTTCCAAATCCTTCTATTAATTATGGATAGATTCAAAACATTCGGGAAGAATGAATTTGAAGATACTTGAACGAAAAGTAAAACTGTTGAAAAGGGGATTCCTTTTTTGTACAAAGGTTGAATTCTGAGCAAGCTACCAGAAGAATGAAATGTCGAAGTGTAAAGATATAGGTGAAACAGGTTTATTAATAAGTCAGATATAGAAGATATCACATGCTAAAAGAATGCATTTTTAAAAGTAAAAAGAAATTGGAAGTGACAGAGAAACACGAATATCACTGGATCTCTCTTTAGTGAAATTGAAGGCAAAGATATCAAGAGTTCAGTTTTAGTTGACAATTTTAGCAGAGTCAGAAAGAATTGTAAGAAAAGTACCAGATTGATTAATTATATTAATGTATCTTCAACTGAGAAACTATTTTTAGAAATTACAGTGAAATACTCCACAAAAAACTAACTACAAGAGAAGAACCAAAGACTAAAGGCTCAGAGTACAAGAGAAGAACCAAAGACTAAAAGCTCAGAGTACAAAAGAAGAACCAAAGACTAAAGACTCAGAGTACAAGAGAAGTACCAAAGACTAAAGTCTTAGAATACAAGAGAAGAACCAAAGACTAAAAGCTCAGAGTACAAAAGAAGAACCAAAGACTAAAGACTCAGAGTACAAGAGAAGTACCAAA
>SEYY01023404.1:55000-57500 GCA_009176605.1 Armadillidium nasatum
AGTAAATAAACATTAAATTTTGGAGTCAGATTTTAAGAATAAGTAATTTGAAGGTAAGCATCACTTAGGTAAGCTCTTTTTTTTTCTTTACATCTTAGTTTTATGCATCCACAATTCATCATTCACTGCACTAGCAACCACCTTCAAACCCTATATATATATATATATATATATATATATATATATATTATATATATATATATATATATATATATATATATATATATATATATATATATATATATATATATATGAAAGACAGTATGAAAATTGGTCTCAAATTGAAATTAGAAAGATAAAAGAGTGTGAAGCGAAAGACTTTTTATGAAAAAAAGAAGGTCAAAGATTAAAGAATTAAAAGGCAATTGGTTGAAATATTAATTATTTTCAATTAAGCGTCATTCTGGAATATGTGTGATGCATTACGCTAATTAATATATTCAGATAACTCGACTCGGCTCTTAATAGGAGTTGTAATTATTCGGAAACATTTTGGAATATATTTTAAAAAATCATCATGACATGTAAAGTTGAAATTTAGGATATGCACTTACAGTGCACATACACATATACACACATATATACACACACACACACACACACATGCACATTACAATATATAATATATATATATATATATATATATATATATATATATATATATATATATATATATATATATATATATATATATATATATATATATATATATATATATATATATATATATATATATATATATATAACGAAGAGAGAGAGAAAGAGAGAGAAAGAAAGAGAGAGTTAGCGAGAGAGGTAGAGGGAAAGAGAGAAAAGGAGAGAGAGAAGAGGAGAGAGAGAGAGAGAGAGAGAGAGAGAGAGAGAGAGA
This sequence comes from Armadillidium nasatum, assembly GCA_009176605.1. Taxonomy (NCBI): domain Eukaryota; kingdom Metazoa; phylum Arthropoda; class Malacostraca; order Isopoda; family Armadillidiidae; genus Armadillidium; species Armadillidium nasatum. The sequence goes on from SEYY01023404.1 coordinate 55,869, forward strand.
GAGAGAGAGAGAGAAGAGAGGAGAGAGAGAGAGAGAGAGAGAGAGAGAGAGAGAGAGAGAGAGAGAGAGAACTGAGAGAGTTAGTTAACAAATGGTACCTCATCATTAAAGATTCAATGAATTGAATAACTGTGCTATGAAAGTGTCATCACATGCCTCAAATTCATTAATAAAGAGCTTTAACATCTAAATTAAAATTTTATGGATGTCAAAGTTGTTGATAGTCGTGCATATGAGAAGGAATATTAGGCCATTTGGTGAAGGGTTTTGTATTCATGCGATTTTAGAAGGAAAATCATATTGCAAAAATGTTATATTGTTATTATGTCATTTGATTTTCTTGCATTTGGAAATTTGATTTCTTTTAAAGTATATTAAATATATCTTTTCATTTAAGTAACTTTTTATGTTTTATTTAAGTGTGTTAAGTTACTCGCGGTTTCTGTTTCAAAGGTATAAAAAACATTTGACTGGAAATCATTATATATATATATATATATATATATATATATATATATATATATATATATATATATATATATATATATATATATATATATATATATATATATATATATATATATATATATATATATATATATATTATATATATATATATATATATATATATATATATATATATATATATATATATATATATATATATATATATATATATATATATATATATATATATATATATATATATATATATATATATATATATATATATATATATATATATATATATATATATATATATATATAATATATATATATATGAGACTTTTATATCACCAATGCTCGAGTTCTGAGAAAAATTTCATATTACATTAATAATACATTATTTAAAAAATGATAGAAATGAGTATTTAAAAAGATTGACATGTATTCTGGCATAAATAGCTTCGAGTGAAAGAAAGATATGTTACCTAGCATTGAGGCAATAAATAGTTACATTCTGTTCACGGAATTCTATTTGGTATTTTCACAAAATGTAACATGGACATATTTTTACCTCTTCATTTTTCTGTTTTTTAAGATAAATTATTTTTTAAAATCTTTGTTAGTTAATTAAAGGAAATGATAGTTGCGTTACGATGAATAAATTAAGACTCATACAATAGTGAAAGATGAGAATTCGAGTATTTAAACCATAGTATGAAAAATCTGGGTGCAGCTAGAGTAGATGCTAGAATACACCGAATCTTCAACTTCGGCATCGGTATGACGATGAATTCGGCAAATCGGTGAGGCTTCATTTGTTCAAATAATCTGTTGAAGTCGATTAATTATCGGGCATTCCGAATGTTCTAACTCGTACTTCTTATTCTTAAAATAGATACTTCAGATTTAGAACCAATTTTTAGTTTTTAGGATGCAAATGAAATGAATTTTGTAATATATTTGTGTTGACTGAAATTAGGAAAAATGTTCAAGTAGTTAGTAATAACTAATAAGTATATGATAAGTTGTTAAGCTATTTATTGACTATCATAGCAACTGTTAATCTGTCAAAAATACTTTCCGGAGCTGCAGTGGATAAATTCTAATTCTTCACCACGTTCTTGTTTTTAATCTGCTTCTGTTTGCTTCATATATATTCCCTGTTGTACTGAAAAGACGCTCTCT
>SEYY01023404.1:62500-67500 GCA_009176605.1 Armadillidium nasatum
TATATATATATATATATATATATATATATATATATATATATATATATATATATATATATATATTTATATATATTATATATATATATATATATATATATATATAATATATATATATATATATATATTATTCTGAATAATAGGAGGCCATTAAATATGAATCATCTTTCAGGGGAGAAATATGGAGCCAAATGCATTTTTCTTGCGTCAAAAATGTTGAAACTGGATGTCTTTTCACTTCTCTTACAAATTTATGCAATGAATCTCACATAAGTAGAGTTTAAAGCATTAGTCACACTTACTGATACTCTTGTTCTACAATCCTAAGGAGTATGGTGCATCAATTCAACAAACCAAAAGATATTGGAGAGTTTTAGCAGCTGTAGAAAAGTTAATAAGTTGAAAACCCTTTACCAAGATCCTTTCAATTGTGACATACACTATACACTTGTGAATGATGACAATGTACAGGTACATAGAAAACAACATGGACGATGATGTGATGATATGGATATAAGTACAGTCGTCAACAGAATCTAAGTTACTATAACCAGTTTGACATACACTTGGGCAAAGTGTTTGGGATCTTTCAAAAAAATCCAAGAATTCTGGTTAAATATATTACTATCCTTGTGGAATATATTCAAACAAAAACTAAATTTGATAGGATAAACATTTTCAAAGATCAAACACATGAACCACATGGGTTATTTGAACAAAAAATTTTTAAATATCTCGATTGCTATAGGAGCTTACCAAAGGTGTTCTTGAGCAATAGGGCAATGCCCATGGGATGTGAAGTTTAAAAAAAAAATGAAAATAAAAAATATTAAATAATATTCTGTTATGTTTTATTAGTGTCTGAATGTAAGGACTCGCCTGTGAGTGCACGTATTGCAGGAAACACTTAGTGAACTGCATAACGTCTCCTTCTGGAGATTTTTAGTGTTCTTGTAAACAACAAATATATATATATATTATATATATATATATATATATATATATATATATATATATATATATATATATATATATATATATATATATATATATATATATATATTATATATATATATATATATTAGTGATGGATCGGATGTCATATTTTCCAATTTGCGGATGCGGATGCGGATGCGGATGTTGAATTTTGGAGAAGTGCGGATGCGGATGCGGATGCGGATGTTGAATTTTCGAAAGTGCGGATGGATGCGGATGCGGATGCGGATTTTGAATTTTGAAGTGGATGCGGATGCGGATGCGGATTTTGAATTTGCGAAAAGTTCGGATGCGGATGCGGATGCGGATGTTAATTTTGATGAGGAATGCGGATGCGGATGTTAATTTATATATATATATATATATATATAATATATATATATATATATATATATATATATATATATATATATATATATATATATATATATATATATTATATATATATATATATATATATATATATATATATATATATATATATATATTTCACTATCACCTTTCCCACTTTTCGTGAGGTGGTGCCCGCCACAATCCCTTACAAACATAACTATTCTTACCTTTCAACGCTTTCACCACCTCCCTCCATCTCTGTCTCCACAAATCTTCTACCCTCGCTAAACTCAAATTCCTTCCATCAAAATCACTCTCACTCCATCCATCCATCTCCACTTCGGCCTTCCCCTCCCCCTACCCTTCCCCTATCACATCGGATCTACGTACCTTGCCAACCATTCTGTTCTCTTTCATTCTTCACATATGTCCAAACCATTTTAGCACATCCTCCTCCTCTCTATCAATTACACCCTTCTTCCATTTACACATCTCCCTTATTCTTTCATTTCTAATCCTATCAATCCTTCTCAATTTATATATCGCTCTCAAATCTTTCATCTCAAAGACATTGAAACTTTTTCTCGACCGAGCACTTATCGTCTATGTTTCACACACATACAATACAGAAGGTGAACCACATACATTCAAACATTCTTATCTTATTTCTTTTCGAAATTTTTCCTTTCTTCCATACTTTTCTTAGGCCCCCAATACTTTCATTCCTTCTACCACTTGTCTTCTTTATTCCTTTTTCCGTCCCACCCTTACCTTCCACCCAACATTACTAGATATTTGAATTCATTCACCTCCTCAAGTTTCCATCTCACACTTCTACAAACCAATTCCTTCCCTCCACATTTCCTCATCCCCACCTCCAATCCTCATAACTTTATTCTTCGCTGGATTGAATTTCAATCTCTTGTTTGCACATTTCCCTTCAAACTCTCTCACAAGTATTCTCATCTTTTCTCCAGATTCTGCCACCAACACATGCCGCATCATCTGCAAAAAGTAAAACATTCACTTCACATTCACCCTCCATATTTCTCAACGTAATATTCTTCCCTTCTCTCTCCATTTTTCTAAGTAAACCATTCATCAATAGATTAAATAACATGGAGATATTACAAACCCCTGTCTCAATCCCACTCCTATGCTAAACCAATCCGATAGTTCTCTCTTCACCCTCACTCTTGATCTACAATTCGCATATATAATATATATATATATATATATATATATATATATATATATATATATATATATATATATATATATATATATATATATATATATATATATATATATATATATATATATATATATATATATATATATATATATATATATATATATATATTAGTGATGGATCGGATGTCATATTTCTAATTTGCGGATGCGGATGCGGATGCGGATGCGGATGTTGAATTTTTAAAAGTGCGGATGCGGATGCGGATGCGGATGTTGAATTTCCGAAAGTGCGGATGCGGATGCGGAATGTTGAATTTTCGAAAATGCGGAAGCGTTTGCGAATGCGATGCGGATGTTGATTTTTGTGCGGATGTTCCGCATCCGCATGCGCGGATGCGGATGCATGCCATCACTAAATATATATAATATATTATATATATATATATATATATATATATATATATATATATATATATATATATATATATACTATATATATATATATGTGTGTGTGTGTATGTGTGTGTGTATATGTGTGTGCGCATGTGTGTGCGTTTATCACATATGTGTTTAAGAGCAAAAGTAAATATCTATACAAAATACTTTATGAAAACAAACAATTGAATTGGGACACCCTTTCAAAGCCCTGAAAAGGAAAAAAAAAAAAAAAAAAAGAAGAAAAAGAAACGCAGTGAAAACATATTCCTAATCGAAAAGAAATATTAGCCATTTATTTGAAGGAGTTTTCAAACAGCAAAATATAAACCCCCCCCCCCAAAAAAAAAAAAAAAATGGAAAAATAAAAAAATAAAAAAATATAAAAATTATTTTCTACGAGAATAAAAATATTTCTATTCAATATATTTTATTATTAGAAATTTTATAATAATAAAAAGTAGATATATATATACTAGATATCTTTCATAAAATTTTTCTATTTACAAACGGTCCACTCAACTGTAAATTTTTAGAAAAAAAAATATGGCACAATTTTAAAAAATTTTTTTTTTTTTTTTTAAATATTGACATAAATTTTTTAATAAAAAAATCGAATGTTACCGGAAATTAATGGCTGGGCCAAAGTTTTACATTATTCACAACTTGATATTAAAATACGATTTAATAGAGTTGGATTGTCCCGAGTATATAATAAATATAATAAAGCATTACTTCGTTAGGCCTAAAGTTATTCCCTTTAATTAACTGTATAAAAATTACTATTTGATTTAGTATCAATGTCAGTATTCGGGCAACACACACATGCATTCTAAAACTAATGGGTACACATAAAATACGCACACACACATACTGTAAAGACATGTATTAATACTTAATTTATCCGTTCATCTTATTTTATAATATTATATCAAATATAAATATATAATATTTTATAATATTATATTTATTTGCAAGCAAGATACAGACACGTTGCAAATACAAACCCTGTTTATTCTTCGTAAATTTAAATCAAAATGGTTATATACTTTATATTACAATCCATGCTAGATGAAACCGTCCAATCTACATCAATTCCTATATATAGTTGCCTACTCCTCCGTTTCTCCATTTAAACCTCTAACACTTCTCTACATCTACCTCCTTTTCAATATCCACATCTACTTTCATTTCCACACCCATTCCTATATTTCCATACGCATCATTCTCTAATACCACTTCCACTTTCATCTTAACCTCAGCATCCGTCTCCACCTCCACCCCACCTCCACCTCCAAGCCATCTTATTCTTTTCTTTCTTCTCTTCTTTAAATAATATTTCTATTTTTAACAGCACTAATATTTACTTATCGTAATTATAATTAAATTATTAAAATAATATACATTAAGAAATGTATTATTAAATAATATTTCTTTATAAAATACCAAGTGAATAAATATAATTTATATACCAAAGAAAAGAGAATTTTCACATTAATATTAAATGTAAATTCTAATGTAAACTCTTTGAATAATCTCGTTTTATTATTTCAGTAAATTCTTGAACTTAAAATTATTAATTTAAATATATATATATATATATATAAATATATATAATATATATATATATATATATATATATATATAATATATAATATATATATATATATATATATATATATATATATATATATATATATATATATCTTCGCACCTATTGGTAACTCCGACCACAATCTAATTTGTCTTAATTTTCATGCTTTCTCTCCAACTGCTCCACCCTGCCCTAAGCGTATCTTCTGGCACTTTGATCGGGCTGACTGGGGGCTTTGCGTTGCTTCTACGCTAACTATTCCTGGAGTGACTGCTTTGTCTCTGAAGACGCTTCGGTCTCTGCCGATAAGGTGGGGGCCGTAATCGTTGATGGGATGAGCAGGTTCATTCCTTCTTCAACTAAATCTTTCTCTCCTCAAAATCCATGGTTCGATCGTGCTTGTTCTCGTGCCATTCAGGCTAGAGACATCGCGTATCGACAGTGGAAAAAT
>SEYY01023404.1:75000-77500 GCA_009176605.1 Armadillidium nasatum
ATTTGAGTTTAAGAGTAAATGAGTGAAAGAGTAAAGTTCTGTGGATGAAAAATGGGAATGGAGGAGATATGGGTGTGGATCAGGTAGATGATATACAAATTAAAGTGGGTAGGGAGAGATTGGAGCGAGTCATTTTATTTTAATATCTAAGGGTAATTTTTTAAAAGGGTATTGTTAGTATGGGTGATGAAGGTGGGAATAGAATAAGAGAAGGAGAGAAGGAGTTGGGTGAAATTTGGTGTAGAGAGAGGTTACCAAGAGAGGTGAATGAGAGTGTGTTTAAGGGATGCTGCATACCGGTGGTTATGCATGGGAGTGAAGTATGGAGGTTGAATGCTAAGAAAAGAGAAAAAATAGAAGTTTTTGGAAAAAAGGTCTGAGAGTGGTTTGTGGTGTTGGTAGAAGGGATAGAGTCAGGAATGTTAGAATAAAGGAAATGTGTGGATGGAGAAGGAGTGTGGTTGAGAGAGTTGAACAAAGTATGCTTAGATTGTTTGGACATGTTTGCAGGATGAATGAAGAGAGGATGACTAAAAAAGACATTTGTTTCAGAAGTGGAGGGTGTAAGAGATAGGAGGGAAACGAGGGGAAGTTGGATGAGTAATGTGAAGGAGATGTTAATTGATAGAGGTATGAATTGGGAGTAAGATGTGCGATTGACAGAGGATAGGAATGAATAGAAAAGATTGTTGAAAGGGTAAGTGTTTAAATGGATGTGGCCTGCGATAGACACCAACCCACGATTGGGGAAAAGGTTGTATATATAATATAATATATTATTATATATATAATATATATATATATATATATATATATATATATATATATTATTATATATATAATATATAATTTATATATATATAATATAATTTTTACTTAGCTTTTTTCTTCCTGGATCTTCTTCATGAGAATGACCATATTGTTTCCAGGAAATACGCGATGGATGCCGCCCGTTCTCACAGATCACTCAAGCAATGGGGGGGGGGAGAAGTTATAGAGAGTTTTATATTGTGTAAGAGAGGAGCACCTCAGAAAAAGGTGCTCTGTTGTATCTGGTTCCTGAAAATATCTGTGGCATACTGGGAATAATGCGTTTTGTATTTTCAATCCATTTTTGTGTGCTTGTAGGTTAGGATGGTGACCCGACCTCAATCTGGCTAGTGTAATTTGGATTTTCCGTGGTAGAGTGTTTTGTGAATTTGAAATGTCGGAAAGATATGCGTTGATTAGTTGGTTTGGTTGACGGTGATTGAAATAATTTAATGATTTGAATGTATGTGTTATTGTTAGTTGAGATGTTGTTTGTTGGAGGCGGAATGGTTGTGAAGATGCTACCATAGTATTATAGTATTGGGCAAGTGATGGTGGAGGTGATTTTAAGCGGTGTCTTGAGTGATATTGAAGGTTATAGTGACATAGGTTTGACGGATCAGAGGATTTTTGTTTCTTCGTGTAAGTTTTGGGTTGTGATGTTTCGAAGAATTTTTTCGAGTTTCTCTATGTTTGAAGGGGAGGTGGTAGGCAGGGTACAAGGGTGGGAATGTCTAGATGAGTTTTGGTCTTATACATTTTTTAAATAGTATGGTGAAGGTGGTTAATTAAAGTTATTTTGTGACTGTGTCCCTAAGATGTTTAGTTTCATGTTTACAGTGTTGGTTGCGTTAGAATATGATTTGAGAAGGCAAAGTGAGTACCATATGTGAAGCCGTGGATCTTCGGAGATTTGTTGAGGGGAATAAGGATATTAATTAGTTTTACATGAGGTTGGATGGAGAATTCATGTCAATCGATGGTAATTAGAGTGATTGAGGATTTTTCAGGGAAGCTGCAACCTGTTGGAGTTTAGCCATGATTCCAGTTGTTGTGGTAGCTGTAGGTATGGATTGGTTTTGTATAGTGATTGATATGTCATTAGTTTTATTTCTGGTGTTTGTGGGATGGGCAGATCTGCTGTGAATATATTAAACGGGGATAGGATAGCTCCCTGTGGGACACCATTTCTTCTTAGTTTTACAGTTTTTGAGAGGTAACTTGGGCTGTGCGATTGGATAAGAAATGCCATATAAATTTTTTGTAATTGTTGAGTAAAAGGGAATAAAAATTTTTTGATATAAGATTATGTCCGGTGACAGTATAAAAAGCTTTATTAATGTCTATGACAACGAGTATAGTTCTATGAGATGGTTTTTTATTGAGGGTGTTTATAATGTTCTGGGAAATGGTGGCAAGGACTCTTAAATCCATATTGAAAATGTTGTGCTTAAATGTGTAGTTATATTTTTGTATATTATAATAATATATATATATAATATATATAATATATATATATATATATATATATATATATATATATATATATATATATATATATATATATTATATATATATATATATATTATATGTGTGTGTTTTTTTTTAACTGGTTTGCATAGGGTGGATAGAAGGGAAATTGGGCGATATGAATAAGGGAGATTTAGGTCTTTCCAGAGTTTTGGTTTGG
>SEYY01023405.1:0-26196 GCA_009176605.1 Armadillidium nasatum
CCAGAGCACTCCGTAGTGTTTGCTGAATTGTATGCCATATTTCAGGCTCTGCATTTTTGTAGAACAATTCCTTCCTCACCAAAAGGTGATTATATTTTGTGAACTCAAAGGTGGCTCTTCAAATCATCTCCACTCACCAGGCCACATTCATACCACAGAATAAACTACCACATCCACTCATGTCTCCTAAAATTGTTCTCCACTCCATCTTGGGTTATACATTTCCAATGGGTACCTTCACATATTGGTATCACTCCCAATGAAATAGTCGATAAAGCAGCGCATCTCGCTCACACTCTTGTTTCTCTCACTATCACCTCACTTGAAATCAGAGAAACAGGTGGTATTCTCAACAAGGTTTATAGGGCTCTATGGGATCAGGAACTTCAACCTTTCCTGTTTACCTCTCACTTGGGCCAATTCAGGGTGGATTCTTCTGCTCATCCACATACATATATCAGTCATAACCGGAGACTAGATACTGCCTTCACTAGATTGCGAATAGGTCATACGAGATTGAACTCTCACCTCTGCAGATTGGGCATCACCAGACAGCCTTTCTGTCCTTGGTGTCCCACTATCGTTGAGGACATCCCACACTTCCTTCTCCACTGTCCAAAATATCTAATAGCTAGATCCCTCCTTCTTCAAAGCTTGTATCCTCTAGGACATTCAGTACTTACCCTCCCCATACTACTTGATGCAACAAACACACCTCTGCAGTATGTGAATGCAGTTATTGATGCTACTTGCCAATTCCTCCTCCACACTGGTGAACTTCACAGAATCTGATCCTTGTCTTCTGATAGAAAAGGACCATGGGCAAGGGATGGAACTTCCAGATGCTCATCAAACCTCAAGTAAGTAAGTAAACATGTTATATTACAAAGTGTTTTATTTACTTCGAATGGGTTGTTAATTAAACTAAACTAAAAGATTTACTTTAACATGGCAGCAGTCCGTAGTTAGAAGTTAGTTTCTTATTAGCAAGCCCAGTTTGAAGTAAAGTAAAGAGAATGGAAGAATCAGGCCTAGTACACAAAATTGATCTTCTTCAAGGCAAAAGAAATTGTGATGATTGGAAATATCTTATACAGATAAAGTTGAGTGGTATTCCAGATGCAACAGAAGCAATCAATGGAAAATTAGAAAAACCACAAGAACCCAGAATTACAGCCACAATTGAAGAGAGAAATGTGTACAGAAAGAAATTAGAAAAATTCAACAAAACACAATCAGATGTAATGTTTTTGTTAGTTTCAACCCTTAGCCAAAATATAAAGTTTACATCTCATGGGCATTGCCCTATTCAAGGAGAGGAACTTTTCTAGGTGGTATATATCCATGATCCCCAAGTGGGATCGAACTGGCACCCTCAAGCATGTGAGTCAATCACTCTATCATTTAAGCCACTTAGTGGCTGAATATGTAGGGGAGTTCAATGCCTACCTCTTATGAATGGCTAGATCTGTACAAATTTGGCTTGAGACACTTTGTTGCGGAAAATGCAGGGGAAGGTCAAGCTACCCTTTATGAATGGCTATGTCTGTAAAAGTCGTGACTAGCATATTCTAAAATATTGAAAGGACTTTTATTGATTGTGTCTTATTTAGGCCTTCCATCAAAAGAGGTACATTTGGCTCAATTGTCATAAAACTATTTAGAAAATAAAAAGATGCATTCATGGGCTAAAGATCATGTAAATTCAGTATGACATAGAGATGCTTCGGTATCTACACAGAATTTCAAACATAATATTAAAAAAGGGTGTTAGTGCAACTAAGCAACTGCATGTTGCGGAGCACTTAGTTATTCTAAAAACTAGACAAAAATTAGTACCTACAATTTCCACCTTAATTTGTGACACCAGTAAAATTGCTATTCGAGGTAGCTCTGCAAATACCGGAATTTTTTTTGATTTGTTTAAATTGAGAGTAAAAGCTGGAGATGCTGTTCTTATGGAACATATAAAATCATGCGGAGAAAATGCCAAATACACATCACATATAATTCAGAATGAACTTATATATATTTGTGGAAAGTTGATATGTAATCAAATTTTGAATGAAATAATTGTGAATATTTCGAACATTTTAGCAGACATATCCGGAACAGAACAGCTATCAATTGGAGTTCACTTTGTTGTTAAGGATCTCAATGTATTTTCTAGACTTTATTACTCTTGAAAAACTGAAAGCCGAAGATAAACAGCTATATTATCTACTACATGAAAACTGTACAATTTAAATGTGAGTAAGCTTGTTGGACTTGGGGTTGATGGGTGCTCCACCAAGGATGGCAAAGAAAATGGAGTTCAAAAGTTAAGAGATCAGTACCCTAAAGCCAATTTTTTTCATTGTAGTTCTCATTGTTTAAATTTTGTAATTAATGACCTAAATGCTGTTCCAGAATTTCAAAACCCTATTGGAATTGTAAATCATTATAAAATTTTTCTGCGAAAGTACATCACAGAAATTTGGTAGCAAATATACCATTGTTATGTGAAACACAATGGTCAGTCAAGTATAAGTCAATTAGGGTACTTTTGGAAAATTTTTGAGTAAAAAATGCTTATCATTACAAGATTTTTTTTCTGGTTCATATGTAAAGCAAGCTACACGAACTGAAGCATGTCATCTTTCATCAGTAGCAAGAACTACATTTCTCATCCATATAATAATCATAATGAAATATAATTCATATTTGGAGCCCATCGCAAATGTTCTTCAAACTAAAGTAATAAATTTGGATGAGGTCCATTGTCACATAGAAAAACTTTTAAATATTTTAAAAACTGATAGAAGGGAAAATAATGCTGAGTCAGTTTTTAAAGGAATTTTTAAAAAAAGAAGAATTTTTGTGAAGATTTTTCTTTACCACGTCCATATAAAAAAAAAAAAAAAAAAAAAAAAAAAAAAAAAAAAAAAAAAAAAAAAAAAAAATATCAATCAGCTTCAAAAACATCAAAAAATTATGATGAGAGTTGCACTATTTATGACTTATCTTGATTCTCTCATTTCATCTCTGAGTATAAGATTTTAGGAACACAATATAACATCTACCTTTCTTTTCATTTTGCACCCAGTTAGAATAAGAAAATTAAAACTAAATAAAACTTTCATAAATTATGAAATATTTATAGATATTGGGCTTATGTGTGGATTATCATTTTCTATTATTCAAGACTGAATACACTATACTATAAGGTAATATATATATATATATATATATATATATATATATATATATATATATATATATATATATATATATATATATATATATATATATATATATATATATATATATATATATAAGCAATTCGCGCAACTTTGAATATCCAAACAGAAGAAAAATAAATTACAATATAGTTGGATTAAATTAAAAATGAAAGATTAATAAGTTTTCACCCACCGTTGATTTTAAATCCACTGATGAGGAGGCGGTTTCAGGTGATCTAGTTGAGTAGCTCTATGGTCCTTATCGGAAGACGAGGTTAGCATCAATGTTGAAATGGATAGTTGATGTCGCAATCTGTCCTCTCGAAAAGATGATCTCAGATCTTCTGTGAGTACAGCAGGATTACGCAAAAGAGCAATTACAACGAGTATACAATATGAACTTTTTCAGTAGTTCAGGAATGAATAAAACACGAAGAATCGATAAGTGTTTTATTGATAATTATGATGACGAAAATAAACTCTTGACAACAAGGTCAAAACGACGAGAAAGGAAGGTTTAGGAAAAGCTGAACAGATTAGAGCTCTGGTTTCAGAACTGACAAAAAAAAAATGATATTGACGAAGTTAATTGTCAATATAGAAGTACATTAAGGTCAATTCTTATGATGGAGGATTAAGGAACTAAAGTATGTAATTCTTTGAATAATCGTTGAGAGAAGTTGTTGTGTTTGATGTAGTTCCGGACTCGGAACTGGAAAAAATATATAAAGATGAATATATATATATATATGAAAAATTTTCGTGTAAGAAAAAGAATAGTAAAACTTTTACTCACGTGAACTGCGTAGGTAACGTAGTTCACTTGGTGGTTGAAAGTTCTTTGGAACAAACTGAGTTTCTTACGAAATTGTTATTGTCCTTTTTTAAAGTTTTATGGTTTTATTTAATAAATTTTAAAGATGTTGATACTTTGTATTGAATAAACAAGGTAAATCTGGAATAAAGAAGATATAAAGAAAATTATAACAGGAAAGTATGATGTACTTATCTTTGTTCCTAGCCAAATCTTCTTGGATTAAAATTTTTGTTTGAAAACCGATATGAACGAGGGTGATGAACATTTCTATCGATAATTATTTTCTCATGACATCAATCTGTTAAAAATATGAGTATTAGACTTATTCTGATATATATATATATATATATATATATATATATATATATATATATATATATATATATATATATATATATATATATATATATATATATATATATATATATATATATATATATATATATATATATATATATATATATATATATATATATATATATATATATATATATATATATATATATATATATATATATATATATATATATATATATATATATATTATATATATATATATATATATATATATATATATATATATATATATATATATATATATATATATATATATATATATATATAATATATATATATATATATATATATATATATATATATATATATATATATATATATATATATATATATATATATATATATATAATATATATATAAATTTTTGAAATTAAATGTTTTAATTTAAGGTTATTAAAATTTAAATAGTCTTACCAATATTATAGAGCAAACAAGTGCAATTAATAGCCCACAACCTACAACATGGGTCCATTTTTAAAAAGCATAAATGTTTCTTTATCCACTAGTTAAATTTTAATATATTTAATTGCATCATGTCGTACAATGATATATTGATTTCAACAAATTGTTGAGGATTAATTTTAGAATAAAATTTAAGTACTTAGATAAGATTTTACAGAACAGTGCAAGAATTTCATCTTTGCCATACTGTTAACAACACAACAACTGATTCATTTAAGTCACCCAAGTCACTAACATTGACTCATGACTTGTTCATTGAGTCCCAATGTGTGACTTATATATATAATTGGTTTAAATAAATTCATCAAGATTATTAATTATAAATTCACTATTTTATTATAAACTCGCTTACAATATTTAAATTGAATTACGCTTCCAAGCAGAGGTTGCATTTGAAACAAATGCAATCGGAGTAAGCATAGAGGAATATAAATTCATATATTAATGTAAGATGTGTTTAAATAGAATTTACATAATATAAATTAATAATTCACATGTATATATTAAGAATTTTAATCAAGCTACAAGAGCTTTAACTCATCAATGCTATCTTTCATAAACTACCTAAATTTCAATGCAGCTTGCCTTTTTGGTTTAGTACTAGAATTTTAAATTCTATTAGATGAAAAATGATGAATGGGTGTATTTTCAAATTGATTTGGTGGTGCTGATTCACAAACAGAAGGAGCTTTTTTATCATGAGTCAGAGTGAATTGAAGTGAATCTAGATTGCAAATTGAGTTTATGAACTATTTGTCCATTTTCATGCTTAACTTGTACATATCTAATTTTATTGTTAAATCCAATGAGGATTTCAAGCAATCTACCTAGAACCCAAAAAGGTCTGGGTTTAACAGGAGACTAGACAAGGACCACATCACCTACTTTTATTTTTTCTCACAAGGGGACTCATATAAGTCTCTACTCTGTTCTCTTATTTAAACTTAAGAGATAGCTTTCATACCATAATTTTTTAAAATTTTCAAATAGTTCCTATTGATTTTTTAAGGTGTATTCCAATTTATATTCTTCATCTATCCACACATCTGTCTTTTCTTCTCCATGTTGTTTAGATTTTTATTGCTTGATTGTAAGAAATCAATTTCTTTTATAAAGTGAGTATGTTGCATTTGTTTTATCCTATAAAAATTTCCTTTTTATAAGGATGACTGGATATTGTGCAGAATGGTCTGAACAGAAATGAAGTAACTTTCATAAATTTTTTGAAATAGGAGTATTTATTAATATCAATAAAATCAGTTTTAGATGCATCAACATTTAGACTAATTAAAACAATGTTTAAACTCTGGAGTTATAGACAACATGTCGTATTGAAAGAATTTGAGTCATCACTCAGAAAAGATGGAGCTATCAGCCAAAATTCTAATTTTTCTTTAAATTTATAAAAAGTTATTCCTCTAGGTAATTATATCAGCTGGATTTAAATTAATCTGAATGTAACTGGAGCAAAAATTAATCTTACATTGAATTTTTGTTAGAGAGAATTAAAATCCTTAATTCGTTAGTTAAGAGAGTTAAAATCCTTTATTCTGTTTTTTAGTATATTTTACTTTTAGTTTTGTCTCCAGTTATCATCCAATATAGTATTTTAACATATTCATAACAAATTTTGCTATAGGCATCTAAAATGGAATCTATATTATTCATTATTGTTTCAACCAGTGTCGAGAGCAGATGTGTTACTTCAGTCCTCTCTCAGTTTTCTACACCTGTGTGTCATATGTGTTAAGTTATTTGCTAGACCCTTAAAATATCAAAAAGTGTGTCCAATTATCTACTTACAAGTGCATGCATAACACATAGCATCATTATTATTATTATTATTATTATTATTATTACAGTAAATTAATTCCCATGAGAATATAATATATATATATATATATATATATATATATATATATATATATATATATATATATATATATATATATATATATATATATATATATATATATATATATATATATATATATATATATTATAAACTGTAATCTCTGTGATATATTAATTAGATGGTAAATGATGAGATAGACGAATCACAGAGAAAACTGTTTACAAAATAAAAATAACTTGTTAACTTGAAATTTCAAAGGACAAAGCAAAACAAACAGATCTACTTAATGTTATTTTATTTACAGTAGCATAGAAAAATGTTTGAATTTAGTAGCGTAGTTATAAACGAGCAGTCTTCGGAAGCTATGAGTTTAAACATAAACCAAAGGTTATATTATCTTTGTATACAAAGTGCTATTCTACAAATCTCTTAAGGCCTTTAGGGAATTAGATAGACAATGGCAAATCTAATTGAAATACATTTCAATCGAAAGGACTTCTGTCCTTCTAGACTTCCTTATTATAACACAAACAATTAAGCTTTGTTCAACTAAAGTAAAAGGTGGTTTTAACTTCCTCCTATAATGAAACTTCCGTATCATCTACTTTAGTCATTGGCTCTGGCCAATTCAAACGATCCTCCGGATCAGTTTCCCTTTCCTTAACTCAGTTAAGGTTAGATCTACAGGATCTAAGGTCTCTGTTCTTAAAAATTCGACGGTCTTATATTGAGTTCTGGATCCACAAAGAATCTTCTTTGTTTCATCCTTCAAAGATTTCGTAGATAAAACAAGAAAATACAAAGGATATAATATAAATAAATATTATATAAAAGTTCAGCTACATTTGAATCTCTTACAGTAGCTAAATTATTATTTTTAAATGCCTTGTGATTAATTTAACAAAACTTAGGCTTCGTATTTTAATTTAAAGTATTATATAAAATTAATTATATAAAAATACATCTTTCTACTAATTTTCATAACTTAAAATTACTGAATAATAATTTTATTAACAAATACAGTTTTTAAGCTTTACACAGAAGCAATAATAATAATAATAATAATAATAATAATAATAATAATAATAACAAAAGTCATTCATAATTTTACGTTCATAGGCAATAAAGAAATAAAGATTTACTTGAATATAAAGTTAATAATTAATAATCAACAAATAAATAAATATAATAATAATGAAATTATAATATAATAATAAAAACAATGAAATATTCTTAAAAACATAAATATATTAATTAATATATAAATACAAAAAACAAAGCATTTTGATAAAATAAAACAATAAAAAACAAATATTAAATAATTCTTCATAAAGATAAATAAAGGTAATATAATTTATGAAAAGAAATAAATCCATAATATGTAAATAAATTATAATACAAAAATAAATATAAAATATTATAGTAAATATTTTACACTTTCTCTAAACCTAAGGGTAACTAAATTAAATACTTCGAAAGTTAAGCTTTAGAAAAATGTTGAACATAAAATAATTTTATAATATATATATATATATATATATATATATATATATATATATATATATATATATATATATATATATATATATATATATATATATATATATATATATATATATATATATATATATATATATATATATAAGGTCAATATGAGAAACTTAGATAATGCCACTACCAGCAATATTAACAACAGCAAAAATAATAATAACTACTCAAACAAGAGCAACAACAAAAATGAAAGGAAGAAAAAAAAAACAGGGGAAGTGGATAGGGAGCATCTTTCATTTAATGACAGTATCACAGAAAGCCAGGAAAATGATCTAAATTTTTCTCCATCTCTTCTACTTACCTTAAGTCAAAGTGAGTCTGGAAATTCGGAGCTTCTTTCTATGATAAATAGTTTAAAGGAGGAAATCACAATTTTTAACACAGCTTTTAGGGAAGAAATCTCCACCCTACAAACTGCTTTTAACGAATTTAAAGAGCAAAAAACATCAAGATCAAGGAACTAAAAGATAAATTACTGAAATTTGAAAATGATGATAATTCCTTCCACATTGAAACACAATTGACTATATCAGAAGTTCAGTCTCTTGAGGAAGCTCAGGAACAATTGCATCAAGATTGAGTAAAAAAAACATAGTAATTATATACCATTAAAAAGGTGAAGTAAACAAAGACTGCAAAAAAACTGTTACAAATATCATCAAACAAAAATTAAAAATTAAATTAAAACCAAATGTCATCAATGACGTTTATCAGTAAGTTCAAAAGGGAACAGAAAATAGTGCAAACGATAAACGCCCTATTAGATTTAAGATTGATGAAGAGGGTATAAAGAGCAAACTAATAACTAGTATTAAAGGAAAACCGAATGTCATCAACGAATTTCTGACACCAGGAAAAAAAAAACTATTGAAGAGTGTCCTCATAATACGGAGGGATCATAGACAGTTGCCACACTCCTGCTACTTCAAAAATGAAGTTTGCATATTAAGAAATCTGCGGACAACCCTATGAAAATAAAAAATGAAGAAATGAATAGATACCTTAACTCAACACACTTAAATCTGACTGGATTGCAAGAAGCAAATGAATCTTAGAAACTCGTGTGATTCATACAATGTGTATAAATTAACTAATAAGCACTATTATTATTATTATTATTATTATTATTATTATTATTATTATTATTATTATTATTATTATTATTATTAATTGTTATTTCTATTTATTATTATTATTATTATTATTATAATTATTATTATTACTCTTTTTATGGGTATAATTATTGTTGTTAGATAATTAATAATAATTTTTATAATTATTATTATAATTACAATGATTATTAATATTAGCAATTCGTGTTAATTAATATTGCTAATATTTTGTTAGCACTACAGCACTTGTTATATCTAACTGTACGTATGGGGCACTTTTATTTAATTTCACTTTTTACCTTTGCTATAATTTTTCAATAACCCTAGTTGAAACTATTTGTGTGATATTGTACCATATATATTTCAATATAATATCTTTTACCATTAATCATCTTATTATTGGTAATATTATTATTATATTATTACTATTACTATTATTATTATTATTTTCATAATTAGCTCTCTCAATATCCATATCATTACGATGGATACAGACAGAAATTGGGATGAAACCCTAATTAACAATCCCTCTATAATATCGAAATATATCTATCCAGATTCCCCTAAAAATAATAACGGATATGAAGTAAACTATTTGTCATTATATCATCAAAACTTAAGAAACCTTCAAAAACATTATGATGAATTCCTTAACCTATTAATCTATCAAACATTAATCTTCATTGTGTAGTTTTGAGCAAAACATTCTTAAATGAACATAATAAAAATGTGTATTCCTTACCATGATATAATGGAACTGACATGTGAGGTCAAACAAACGTTGAGGGATCTCTATATTTATAAGAAAAGATATTTGTGAACATCCTAAAATAGTATTTAAAATAGAAATACTCGCTGTGTGCATTGAAAATGCATCCTCTAAAATAAGTTGTTGGGATTTATAGTTCCCCAAATGCATCATAACAACCTTCATAAATTCTCTTGACTCCGTACTTCAATATAATTACGCAATACAAAAAATGTACTGTTTCTCTGATGACAGTTTCTATTTGTCATTCATGAGGTAGTACAACTATTCCTTCCCCGATCAAACAAGTAATACTGCAGAAAACTGCAAATAACTGCTTGTTATCTCGGGAAACCAAGTAAAGATTGCAGTTGGGAGATGACATAAATGGGGTTGCTTTGTAGATTAAATTTGTCATGGATTATTACCTTGTATGTTTGAAGATCCGCTTAGCCTTCCTGCACATGAGCCGGGATATTATCTAAACTTTTTTTGACTGCTCTATAGACAATCAATTGCAATATTTTCCAACTACAAGTAATCGACCACCAAGTTGTGAAATTCCAGAATAACTACCAACGTTGACATGGGCCATCACCTATAGGTCGAAGAAATAAATGAAGAGAGGCTAGTTGGTATAGGAAAATGAGTTTGTAGATGTCCTTGAAATCCATCTGAAGCCAGAAAGCTTGCAAATGATCTTACTAAACGTTTTTTATAAGGAGAAGAATGTATGGTTTGGTTACTCTACTGTGGGTAATCTAACTACTTAACCAAAATAATAGTTATAATGGTAAGTTTGGTTAAGGTATTATAAATAACCGACATTGACTAACACACATACAAACACTGTGCCTATATATTGGTTGAAATATGGAAAACAATAATATTAATAGCAATGATAATAACAATTATTATTATTATTATTATTATTATTATTATTATTATTATTATTATTATTATTATTATTATTACTATTGAGGTGATTAAAGTATACTCATACTATTGTAGACACTATACTCTTGTGAAAACACCAGAATGATCCAATACTTACGACTATCTATAAGATACGCACACTACATACAAGGTTAATATCTACATGTCCCACATTAACCGTGAGATGTACACGATTTCAAATTTTTTTTAAAAATTAAAAAACGCTTTGGTGAACAAAACAATTGATCATAATGATCTTAAGATTAATATATAGCAAATTTTGAATGAAATTTTACAACGAATTGTGAACAAGTGATAAAATTAATAATATATATATACACTGCCTTAAGGCTAAAGGTTTAAGACCTCACTCTGTTCAACTAGAATTCCCACTGACCACTCAAAGCGATTTGAGAATAGGCAGCAGCTTCAACTTACTGGATGTCTCCAGACTGAATAATTAATTCGATTTTATTCTATTAAGTATTTATAATAAAAATGTAGTAAAATTTAAATTGATTTTAAATGTGCAAAGAGAAAATTAATATAACGTTACTAAGTATTTTATTTTTGACTGTTTAAAAAATCCCTGCATGCAGAACTTCATGCTCTTCATTTGGCAATATTTCTTTCCTCGTTGGTTCAAAAAATGTGGTTTCTTTTTTTATTTCATTGTCCTACATAATTGGACATAATAATGAAGTTAATTAGGAATAACTATCTGATTAATAAAGTCTAAGCATTGAAACTGAAATGTTCTGATGTGTGTAGAACAATAAAATTCAACAAAAAGAATGATAAAATATGTCTAACCTCGAGAAAATTAACTTTTAAATATATATATATATATATATATATATATATATATATATATATATATATATATATATATATATATATATATATATATATATATATATATATTAGAGGTGGACCGGATAGTAATTTTTTATATCCGCAGATGCGGTTGCAGATATTCAATGGATATCCGCAGATGCGGATGCATGGATATAGTTTAATTTTTTAGGAGTTTTTGCCATAGATTCTTGGAATTTTAAATATAATATCCAGAAGCTATATTACCAGGGTGTGGGACGGGAACCCAACTCTTGAACACCCCACCAACCTCTTTCCCCAACCTCCACCCATTTGGAAAAAGGTTATATATATATATATATATATATATATATATATATATATATATATATATATATATATATATATATATATATATATATATATATATATATATTTAGAATTTCCTTTACACTTCACAGTTTCAAATATTCCATTTGAAGTTAATAATTGGTAAGTTATTTTTTAGAAATAAAAGCTTTTGGGCTCTTTCAGGTGAAAGTTTGGTTCGCTTTTCGTCGTAAATGAGGCCTGCTCCACTGAAAAGACGCTCACTAGCAACACTAGTTGAAGGACATGTTAAATAAGTCCTTGCCAGCTCAGCAAGAAAAGGAAAACTTTTGCAATTATCTCTCCACCAAACCAGTTGGTTTTTATCTGCCTCCAAACGTGGGAGTTTCAGATAATTTTCAATAATCGATATTGTATCCTTTGACACTTCTGACTGTGATTCTTCATTGCTGCTGGAAGCTAGAAGATCTTTCATTGATTTAGCAATGCTTAAGCTAACCGATTTTGTTTCTTTTGTATCTGACAGCTTTGCTTTTTCTTGAAAGGCGTTATTTTAGCTGTTTCTATCATCTCATCGCATAAGGCATTCTAATTTGATTTTAACATTCTGAGAAACAAGTGGTTTAAAAAATTTTGTTTTGTACCTAGGATCTAAAAAGGTTGCAATTGTATAAGCATCATCATTTTCCAGGTTTTCAAATCTGTCGTTCATCTCCTTCATTAATTTTCAGTCATCCTTGAAACTCCCTTAGACTTAATTACATTTGTTAACACAACTTTCAATGTTGAAACAAGTGGTATCACATCTGTCAAATATGATTCAGCTGAACTTATAGTCTTTGTTAATTCTTAATTAAAAAGACAAGGATATTAATACAATTATTTAAAATGTCATTTTCTTCAGCTGTTAGAGGCTTTATTTTTGTGCTGCTTGAAGCATAAAGGCAAATGGCCTCATTAATTTCGCTCATCCTCTCAAGCATATGCAAACTACTATTCCAGCGTGTTTGAATATCTTGCATGACAGAAAGTGGACGAACATTTAATCTTGTTTGTATTTTCTTCAGCTCATTTTGGGCTACAACGGAGTGATTGAAATGCGTAGCAATTAACTTACATTTGGTTATTAAATCGGATACACATTTTTGACTCATAATGGAATTTTTAACTACTATCTGAGTTTGGTGTGCAAAGCAATCTACATTTTTAACTCTTGCCAGAGAAAGTGCTTTTTTTATATTTGTGCCCGAATCCGTGACTACGCAGTGCACTTCATTTAATGAAATCTTCCATTTTGTCAGCATCTTTTCAAATACAGTTTCAAGATAGTCGCCTGTATGGCGCTCAGAAAGAGGTTCTGCTTTCAATACAAAGTTTTGCCTTTGAAAGTTTTTATCGATTGCATGATACGTAATTTTTTACTATCCGCGCATGCGGATGCGGTTGCGGATATCCAATTGCGGATATCCGCGGATGCGGATATTGGAAAAATGATGCGGATATCCGCAGTTGCGGATGCGGGTGTGGATATCCGGTCCACCTCTAAAAATATATATATATATATATATATATATATATATATATATATATATATATATATATATATATATATATATATATATATATATATATATATATATATATATATATATATATATATATATATATATATATATATATATATATCTGGATTGGGGGGTTGTAACATATCAATCGGAAGGTAGTAACCTTCTGAACACGAATCTGGTATTACAAATGTGGCAAACGAACTTTATGAAAAATTAAAAGCCAAATAGAGAAAAAAATGTGTATGGTAAAATCTTGAACCATCGGTTCAAGATGGACCTTTTGGCAAAATGTGAGACCAAAGCAAGATATAACAATTAAATTTAAACAATTATATAATATAGTATATTAAAAATGAACTTAAAAGGTGTTCTCGGCCACAAAGTTGGGTAAAACCCCGGTAAAGCCCATAAAATTAGAAACCAAAAGCTGGTTTAAATTTTGGCTATAAAATTTTGCATTGTTTTAATTACCTTCCTTGGAGCAGGTCTCCTTTTTAACTTTTTATATATTTTTTAAAAACTTTTTAACTTTTTTAATTTGGCTTGAAAAGAGACATCAGTCAGAAAATGTTTGCTTATAATTTATTTTAATACTGAGCTGTTTTAGTTTATATATATATATATATATATATATATATATATATATATATATATATATATATATATATATATATATATAATATATATATATATATATATATATATATATATATTATATATATTTTATGCTTATTCTTGCTATACTACTACTACTACTACTAATAATAATAATAATAATAATAATAATAATAATAAACAAATTTAAAATGTTACATCAACTCAGTCAAGGAGCAGCTATCTTTCTACAGAAATTATTAGTTTCCTTTCATGCAAGATCTTGATATCACATTTTTTTTACTGATACTTTCAACAATTTATATACTGAAAACACAAAATTTGCCTGTACAAAAGGATACTGATACCAATATTTGACTCCATCCCTAATAATATATATATATATATATATATATATATATATATATATATATATATATATATATATATATATATATATATATATATATATATATATATATATATATATATATATATATATATATATATATATATATATATATATATATATATAGGGACCGACCGGGGCCGGGGTCACCCAAATTTGGCCGGGGTTATGGCCGGGGTTTCCTAAAATTTGTAAAGAGGTCAAAAGCACTGAAATTTTAGGTTAAGAAAATTAGATATAAGGTTTATTTAATTGTAAGGAAGGAGTAGAATAGGCCACATTCACTTAAATTAATGATTATATGCATTTTCTCTAAAAAAAAAATCAGAAAATTACAGTTTTGTATATTTAAAGTTTAAAAAAAGTACAAAAATTTAAAAAAAAAATTTTTTTTTATTTTAATTCATAATAGTGATTTAACACGTTTACCTAGGTAAGACCCAAAGGTAAAGTTTGAAAAAATGTAAGATATAAAATTATCAATTTAACCTGTATTTATACATATCATTGTTATTTTATTGCTATGTATCAAACTTGTATCATTTAGCTGCATTATTTAAAAATTATTATTTTGTTTATACTTTCAGTCAATATGGCTAAAAGATCAGCTTCTGCAGTATTTGAATACTTTACAATGTTTCAGGATAGGCTCGAAATAGCTAAATGCAACATCTGCAGTCAGAAAATTAGAAGAGAACCTCCGGGTTCTACAAGTAAAAAAAAATTTCAACCAAATCTTTTTGGAGTATCTAAAATCAAAACACAAAGATGAACATTCACTAGCAGAAAAGGAGCGGTCAAAAGAAACAGAAAAGAAAAAAATCTTAATTTTCTTATATTTTGTTTGAAATTTTTTTTTATTATTTGACTGATTGAGCTGAAATTTTCAAAGTATATGAATTTTTTCACGAAGTTCTGAGTTGATTTCGAGCATTTTTTTTGAGTCTATAATGGTTTGAAACTTATTTGGACCCAAAGTTGAAAAAATGAATAACTGGGTCAAACCACTGGTCCACATGAGCTGAAAATTTAATGCTGAATACCTTTGCCCCAATTTCTTGCATTGGTGGGAATAGATTTTTGATATCACGTCTAGAAAAAAGTTATAAGCACTTGAAAAAAAATTTGCAAAAATCGTACCCTTCTGGAGGAAAAAATTATTTAAAAAAAACGCTACCTACTATTTTTTTTTATTTCTGAATATTGTTTAGAAGAGGAACAGGGCAACAATTTTTATTTAGTGCATTTTTAAATGCCCTTTGTTTGAAGCGAGATATAGCCTCTCAAACTTTGGGAATTTTTAAAATTTGGCCAAAAATGGACCTTTTTTAAGGCTATATCTCAAAACCAACGAATCTCATCGAATAAAGTACATAGAGGAATTTGTAGCCCCACCCCTCCTCTATACACACCAAAAATAGGAAATGTTATAGTTGTATTTTTTTAAAAAAGATTTTGTCTGAAAAGGTGGATTTTTTTAGTTCCAAAAAATTTTTTTTTTTTTTTTTTTTTTTTTTTTTTTTTTTTTTTTTTTTTTTTTTTTTTATAACTCTGGGAACAAAAGTCTATTAGAGGCTTTTGTAGCCCATATAATTTTGAATAAATAGTCCAACTTTCAGCGCATTCTAAAAAGTGGTTTGGCACAGCCATTCTATTGAAAAAGGGTAAAATTTCCACAAAAAAAAAAAAAAAAAACTTTTAATCGTAATAGACTCGGAAAAACGTTAGAAATGGACTTTTCTTACCGGTAAAAAATGTATATACACTGAAAGTTTCAGCAGAATCTGCTGAAAATTTAAAATTTTTTTTTTTATAATTTGCCATTTTAACCCGGCCGGCAACCCCGGTTTTCCCTGATTTTTAGCCGGGGCCAGGGCCGGGGTCAGTAAAAATGGCCGGGTTGGGCTGGGGCCGGGCCCCGGTCATATATATATATATATATATATATATATATATATATATATATATATATATATATATATATATATATATATATATATATATATATATATATATATATATATATTGCAGTTTACTTAAAGAAAATGGAAAAGTTTACAAAAAGCCGAAGATTTGTGTAAAATTGACTTTTCATTGCTAACCCTGTGGCAGAATCAGTGTCTATTGAAATATTTTTGACTGATAATTTCTTGTGTGTAAGATTTGAAATGCTATTGATTAT
This sequence comes from Armadillidium nasatum, assembly GCA_009176605.1. Classification (NCBI taxonomy): domain Eukaryota; kingdom Metazoa; phylum Arthropoda; class Malacostraca; order Isopoda; family Armadillidiidae; genus Armadillidium; species Armadillidium nasatum. Next base: position 16,959 of record SEYY01023405.1, read on the forward strand.
GAACCATGTCGTAATTTTAAGTTTCAGTTATTTGAATTAAGTGTTTTTTTTTTTTGCAACAATTTTCTCTTTCAGAAGTGATTCATTTTATATTTTTGGATAAACATAAAATTTTGTTAGTTGAAATATGGCAAAAGAATATTCAAGCAGATTTTTGTATTTTGCTTATGGTTCAAATTTGCTTTCAAAAAGAATTCATATAAATAATCCATCTGCAGAGAAACTTTGTGTTGCAGTTTTGGAGGTATTACTACCATATTAATTATCTAAATTTAATGGTATATATATATATATATATATATATATATATATATATATATATATATATATATATATATATATATATATATATATATATATATATATATATATATATATATATATATATATATATATATATATATATATATATATATATATATATATATATATATATATATATATATATATATATATATATATATATATATATATATATATTTACACATCACCACTGCTCAAAGGCAAATCCTATTCAAGGAGGAGGTGTTAAAGAAACAAAAAGAATTAAAACAAATTAAAAATCTACAAGTACCACCTACACAGATTTCTTAGGTGGGCACAGGCATTGGCTTTAAAGAAATTGAGATCAAATTTGGTGGGGAACACAGATGGGAGAGAGTTTCACAGAACAGAGGTGCCTGGAAAGGAGGAGGCACCACAGCAGATAAGCCTGGAGTTGTCTATGTCTACACACAATTTATGTGCAGACAGTGCACCTCTTGTACTATGAGGACGCTATAAATGTGGAGGTATACAAATGGACAACTCCCTTGAACATTTGCTGCTGTAGTACCTATAAAAAAGAGACAAGGCACCAACGTCACGTTGCAAAGGTAAAGGGTCAAGTGAATCAGAATCCTATCCAAAAGACAGGTGAAACCTCAGCCACCCCAGATATGAGAGTAGTATTCCAAACAAGGGTGGATGATGCCCTTTTATAATTGGAGTAACTGCAAAGAAGAAAAAATTCCTGCAGTCTTAACAGAACTCCCAGCTTCTTTGAAGCTGTTCTAGCAACCATTGGGATGAGATTTCCAAAAAAAATTTTTTGTTTATGTTAAGGCCAAGGATTTTTATATTGTCAACAGGAGAGATGGGAGAACCATCAAAAGAAATAGAAAAGTTAGGAGGCATCTTTGAGAGGGAGATTTAAAGAAGTTCGAGTTTTTAAAGACTTGAATATCACAAGGTTGAGACAGGCCCACTGGGAAGTTCTATCCAGATCAGCAAGAATGGAATAGGTAAGAGGAAGATGTGAGGCCACTCTAGAAGCAAAGGAAGAAGCAGGTTTGAAATGAGTAGGAGAATGGAGGGTCGAATCATCAGCTGAGATTATAAATGAAAAGTAGGAATTGAGTAAGAGACAAACGCCACTATTGACAGGAAAAGAAGGAAAAGTTACTTCATCAACAATGGCCAAAATGGAATGATTTGAAAGAAAGCTAGACATAAGTCAACAGAAGAAAGGAGGAAACCCAAAGGAGAAGAGCTTGGGAAGCAGTGATACATGCCTTGCAGTGATGCAGTGCAAATGCCTTAGATATGTCAAGCGCCACCACACAAGTCTCATCATGGTCCCTAAGAGTAGAATATCATAAATCTGTAAGATTGGAAAGTATATCACCAGTAAACCATACTAAAAGTAGTAGTAGTTGAAAGCCATACTGATGATCAGAAAGAAGAGAATGAGATTCCAGATGATACAAGAAGTGAGAGTTGAGAAGGGTATTAAAGATTTTAGAAATACAAGAGGATCAAAGTGGCTACCTTTCTTCAAAATAGGCTGGGCCAATGTGGGCCTCCAACTTAGTATTGAGTCATAAGAGAGAAAAGTTGAACGAGGGATGGAGCCAGCTAAGAAGCGCACTTCCTTAAAACTCAGGAAGGAATGCCATCCGTGCCACTTTCCTTCCTAACGTTCATAGATTTCAGAAGCCCATGCACCTGATCTTATGTAACCACAGGTAAAGGCATGGGGCATGTGAGAGAAGTAGTAGGAGGAGGATTTCCGGAGTCTGAAGAGATTAGCCTTCTCAGTTGGAATTTTATAAACAGAACCATCAGAGCTTATAAGAGGAGGAAAGGAAGATTTACAGAAGTTGTTAGAGATGTTTTTGGCAAGAGGTCAGTAAGATTTATCAGTAAAGAGTGTTTAGAAGCGCAGCACACCTTTATTTTGTGAAAGTCTACTTTGCTCATTGAAGAGTATCTCTGCAACTATTCCGAGCTGAATGAAAATTAGAAAGAGTGATAGGTGAAATAGTTTTTCTACTCTTTATACACAATGTCTCTAGCCTGAATGGCATGAGAACAGGCGCAATCGAACCATAGATTTGAGGAGTTAAAGATTTAGATGAAAAAGGAATGAACCTGCTCATCCCATCAAAGATAACAGTCCCCACCTTATCATCAGAAACTGATGCATCTTCAGAGACAAAGCAGGCCCACAGGGATAATTAGCGTAGAAGTAATGCAAGGCCCCCCACAGTCAGCCTGATCAAAGTGCCAGAAGATTTGCTTAAGGCTATTTGTGGCAGTTAGAGAGAGAGAGCATGAAAATTAAGAGAAATTGGATTGTGGTCTGAGTTACCAATAGGTGCAAGGACAGCATATTTATAGAGAGAAGGACTAGTAGTGAAGCATGAGTCAAGAGTGTTCAAGAAATGGTTGGGGTGATTGGGAATGTGTGTTGGTTCTTGAATCAGTTGCTCCATATTGTTGAGAATGCTGAATGAATCATCTTCCTTTCCTCCTGGATCAATATGAGAGGAACCCAACCACTGAGTGTTGTGTACATTGAAATCCCCCAAATAGAGGACCTCACTATTTGAATGTGAGGATGTAACAGTCTCATGAGAAATAGTTAAGTACTCAAAAAAGGTAGAAAAATCTGTTTTATTAGGACAACAATAGCAGAATAGTTTTTCCAACTCCGGTGGAATTCGGTAGGCCTCTGGCCTTTGCCCACCGGAGGAGACTTAAAAAAAAAAAGAAACAAGATTATTGGATGGTAGGAAGAAAGATTTTAAGCCACAGAACATTGGAGTTAGGAGATTCAAGATTTAAAAATGTGTTACTGGAGCGTTAGTGTTTACATAGGCACATACTCCACCCTTAGAATGGAAATTATGAAATGTTATAATTGGATATAGGGACTGACTGGGGCCAGGGTTCTGGCTGGGGTTGCCTAAAATTTGTAAAGAGGTCAAAAGCACTGAAATTTTAGGAAAATTAGCTACATTATTTCAAAATTAATTATTTTGTTTATACTTTCAGTCAATATGGTTAAAAGATCAGCTTCAGCAGTGTGGAAGTACTTTACAAGGTTTCAGGATAGGTTCGAAATAGCTAAATGTAACGTCTGCTGTCAGAAAATTAGAAGACCTCTGGGTGCCACAAGTAAAATTTTCGCAAGCAAAATTTTATGGGACATCTAAAATCAAAACGCAAAGATGAACTTTCACTTGCAGAAAAGGAGCGGTCAAAAGAAACAGAAAAGAAAAAGAAAATATTGAAAAAAAAAAAAAAAATCTTTATTTTCTTATATTTTGTTTGAAATTTTTTTATTATTATTTGACAGATTGAGCTGAAATTTTCAAGGTATAAGCGCATTTTTCCTGAAGTTCTGAGTTGATTTCGAGCATTTTTCTGAGTCTATAAATAGCGGTTTAAAAGTTATTTGGACCCAAAGTTGAAAAAACATGAATAGCAGGGTCAAACCACTGGTCCACATGTGCACATGAGCTGAAAATTTAACTGAATAATCTTAGCCCCAATTTTTTTGCATTAGTGGGAACAGATTTTTGATATCATGTCTAGGAAAAAAGTTACACTTGAAATTTTTATTTTTTTGCAAAAATTGTACCCTTCTAGAGAAAAAAATTTAAAAAAAACTCTACCTCCCAATTTCTTTATTTTTGGATATTGTTTAGAGGAATGGCAGAAAAACAACTTTTATTTTGTGCATTATTAAATGCTAATTGTTTGAAGCGAGATATAGTCTCTCAAACTTTGGGAATTTTTTAAATTTGGGTCAAAAATGGACCTTTTTAATAAAGAGGCTATATCTCGAAACCAAAGAATCGAGTTAAATAAAGTATAGAGAGGAATTTGTAGCCCCTTCCCTCCTCTATACACCTACCAAAAATAAAAAATTTGATATTTGTAGTTTTCTTTTTTCAAAAAAAAATTTTTTTTTTCCTCAATAATTAGTCAGTTTTTGGCTTATAACATTTTTCCTATAACTCTGGGAACAAAAGTCTGTTAGAAGCTTTTGTATCTCATAGAATTCTGAATACATAGTCCAAATTTCAGGTCATTCTAAAAAAGTGGTTTGGTTCTGCCTTTCATTTGAATAAGGGTCAGATTTCCAAAAAAAATCTTTTTAACAGTTATAGGATCAGAAAAACGCTAGTAATGGACTTTTTCCACTTGAAAAAAACTATATACACTGAAAATTTCAGGACAATCTGGTGAAAATTAAAAACAATATTGAAATTGGACTATCCCCTTTAAGTATAATTTTCCATTTTAACCCTGGCAGGAAAACCCTGGTTTTCCCTGATTTTTTGCCGGGGCCAGGGCTGGAGTCAGTAAAAATGGCTGGGGTTTGCCGGGGCTGGGACCGGGGCCCTGGTCGGTTCATATATATATATATATATATATATATATATATATATATATATATATATATATATATATATATATATATATATATATATATATATATATATTATATATATAATATAATATATAGTTAATAGCATCCGCATCTGCATCCTCATCTTCGAAGCATCCTCATCAAAATTGACATTTGCATTGACACTTGTGAAAATTATACATCCGCCTCAGCACTTGCAAAAATTATACATCACATCTGCATTCACACCTGACAAATATTCTATAGCCGCATCCACAAATGAGAAAATATGATGTGCAATCCATTATGAAAATATATATATATATATATATATATATATAATATATATATATATATATATATATAATTATATATATATATATATATATATATATATATATATTATATATATATATATATTGTAAGAATATTTTACTTATATGAGAAGTGACAGAAATTTTCTTCTTCCCGCCTTCCAGGCAGTCTCTGGCACTTTCAAAGTGTCTCTGTGCAGCCTAGTTAGAACTCAGAGATTAACTTTGTTTTGCATAAGATGTGAACTTCAAGGCGACCAATCCTGCTGCTATGTGAAAAGAATTTAGACTGATTAGCAAAATAATTCCTCCAAGATTGGAGAAAGACCAAGGAATAAGTATTCACCAAAATTCAGGTACCTTATGCACTCTACCAGGGGATCCACCCCAAAAAGTGATTCCAACAAAAGAAGAAAATATAAACACATCAAAACTAGGCAAATATTAAAATATTATTTATTTACAAATTATATTTACAAATGCATAAACCTACTAACAATTAAATAAAGAGGCCGCAACTAACTAAATCATTCAACTCTCAATTATATAACCTATAACTATATATCCTTTTTAAACAAAACTATTAATTATACTAACATGAATGTTAATCCTAACCAAAATAAATTGCAAAAAAATAATAAGGATAATGATATGTAAAATAGTAAATAAATATTAATAATGGTTAATGATATTTATCAATTAAGATTTATTGAAACAATAAAAATTCATTAATAAAGAAAATCATTGGATGATTTTTTCACTTGATTATCAAATAGGAAATTATTTATATAAATAGACAAAAAACAGAAAGGTGTCATAAAAAAATTTATAAGAAAGAATTTACTTCATACCTTGGAGGTTACCATTCTTCAGAAGAATGCAGAGTCTTAGGTCTCTTCTGAAGAGCTCTATCGATTAATTATTCTTTAAGACCAACTCAATCTCCTCTAAGGATGATTTGTGATGTAATGTCTAGTACTTATTCGCTTTAACATTAGGACGGGATCTTGATGTTTCCAACCAGGTCCTTGAGTTTTCCCTTATTCAGTTCAATGGTCTTTTGCTCCCCAGTCTGGGTTCCTTTAAAATAAAACAGACAAAAAAATTACATTTATCCTTAACTTACGTCCCAAAAGTAAATAATTATATTCTCTTTTATTTCTTTTTCAGTAAGTTAATTTAAACTTTCATTTATTATAAGTTGGCTTATTTTTATTAACTTAATGCATTTGATGTAATTTGAGTTTTTTCACTTCAATCTAATCTTTCTTTTAAAGAATTTATTCTTTACTTTACATTTAGATTTTTAATGAATTTATTCTTTACTTCACATTTAGATTTTTAATGAATTTTTATTTTGAATTTATAATAATATAACAAAATCTATTTCTGGTTCTACTTACCCAAAATTTTGGGAAAAACAACTTAAGCTCTCTTATATTATTTTAATCTGATGAGATTTATTTTTAGATTTTTCTCCTTTTTAAAATTTACAACTTAAGCTTTATATTATTTTAATCTGATGAGATTTATTTTTAGATTTTTCTCCTTTTTATTTACTTTTTATCCTTTTATGGTTCTTCCTTTCAATTTACAACTTTTTTTACAACTTATTTCATTTATCTGATATTTCATTTTACCATGGGGGAAAAAAAATATAATGAAATTTCTTTTCAATTTATATATATATATATATATATATATATATATATATATATATATATATATATATATATATATATATATATATATATATATATATATATATATATATATATATATATACTAAAGATGTCTGTTCTCTGCTCCCTCAAAGCTTCAACACCAGGAAGGTGTACATGCCTGATGGTATCCTTCTTGTGGTTCTCAAAACTTGTACTTCCGACCTTGCACCCTGCCTTGGTAAACTATTTCGTCTATGTCTTTTTACATCAACTTTCCCTTCTTACTGGAAATGTGTGCTCATTCATCCAGTACTGAAAAAGGGGGACCCCTCTCAACCCTATAACTACCGACCCATTTCTTTAACCTTCATTCTTTCTAAAATTTTTGAATCTATCCTTAACAGGAAGATTTGGAAACCTCTCAGTTCTTCTAATCTTATCTCTTCGCTCTTCTGGTGATCTTTCCCTTCTCTCTGACTCTTGGTCCTCCCCTCTTCAGCATTTCAGTGAATCGTTTGCTGTCGCACTGAACATATCAAAACCTTTTGATAGAGTCTGGCACAAAGCTTTGATCTCCAAACTTCCCATTTTTGGAATCTATCTTTGTTTCTGTGGTCTTCTCTCTGATTTCTTTTCTGGTCATTCTATAGCAGCAGTTGTAGACAGCCACCATTCATCCTTTAAATCTATTAATAGTGGTGTTCCTCAAGGATCTGTCAAAACAACAATTCTGCTTTTCATTAATGACCTTCTCTCTGTTACTTCATTTCCTATCCACTTTTATGTTGATGACTCCACCCTTCATTACTCTTTTTAATTTGAATGGTGCCCCTCCCAGAGTAGTTAATGAACGCAAGGGGGTAGTCTTGGGGCAACTGACCTCTGATATATCTCACATTTCAAATTGGGGCAGAGAAAACATGGTCATTTTCAGTGCCACCAAAACTCAATTTCTTCATCTCTCTACTCTACACAATCTTCCACACAACTATGATATCTTCTTCAAAAATACACAACTCAAACCTTTATCTCTCTTAATATTCTTGGTGTTTCTTTTTCTCATGATCTTGGAAAGATCACATTACTTCTCTTCCTATACTAGTTTCTAAGAAAGAGGTAGATGTTTTGAGGTGCCTTCAGAATTTCTTCATACTACCCTAGTTGCTTGCTCATAATATGGGTGTTGTTCACTCCTGTATGGAATATGCATCACACATCTGGGGTGGTTCCACACATGCAACTCTTCTCAAAAAGGTGGAGTCTAGAGCTTTTCATCTTATAAAGGCCAAAGACGAAAATACGGAATGAAACATTCACATTGTATTAAATGAGTTTGTGGAAACACTTGGTATTGGTTTTAACCATTCTAATTAGATTAAGCTTCTTTAGGAAAGAAGCTTCCTCAACAAAAAATATATTTAAAAAATTTTCATTGTTTTTGTCTCCTCTGGTGGGCAAAGGCCGGAGACCTATCAATATCCACCAGAGTTGGGGAGTATTCGGAATCTGGTCGCTAATGGCCGATGTGACCCGATACATGGCGTTTAAAAGTGAGCAAGTTGAAGGAAGTTGGGAAAACAGATACAGGTAGTGTGTTCCAGACTTTACCAGTAGAGTATATATGTAAGATTGAGCATGGCAGTTATGTCTTGAGTTGAAGAGTTGGATGGAGAAAGCATGAGACTGTGTAGAAAGTTGTTTCGCATGAGTCCTTCTCAATGGAGAAGGTATGCGACATGAGAGTTCAGAAGAGCTATGTATAATGTAATAGTTATAGTATAGAGAGAGAGTGACACAACAAATCGATGGGAAGAGAGAGATTGGAGAGTTAGTAAGAGTGGGAGAGTTGATGAGACAAAAAGCCCTAGACACCACCTTTTCAAGAAGAGCTGTATGTGTGGAACCACCTCAGAGGGGCGAACAACACCCCTATACAGAGCAAGCAACTGGGGCGGAGTAAAAAAACTACGGAGATGCCTCAGAACACCCAACCTCTTAGAAGCTTGTTTAGAGAGAGAAGTAATGTGATCTTTCCAAGAAAGATCACGAGAAAAAGAAACACTGAGAATATTGAGAACAGATGAAGGTTTGAGTTGAGTGTTTTCGAAGAAGATATCATAGTTGTGTGGAAGATTGTGTCAAGTAGAAAGAAAAAGGAATTGAGTTTTTGAGGAATTGAAAACGACCATGTTTTCTCTGCCCCAATTTGAAATACGAGAAAGATCAGAGGTCAGTTGATCCAAGGTCATCCTTCTTGAATCTCTCAACTGCTGTTTGGAGGGACATCTTTCAAATTGAAAGGAATAATGAAGAGTGGAGTCATCGGCATAGGAGTGTGTAGAAAACGAAGTAATAGAGAGAAGATCATTGATGAAAATTAGTAAAAGAGCTGGGGATAAGACAGATCCTTGAGGAACACCACTATTTATAGATTTATAGGATGAACGGTGGCCGTCTACAACAGCTGCTATAGAACAACCAGAAAGGAAATTAGAGAGGTCACAGAGAGAGAAGGATAGAATCCGAAAGAGGGAAGTTTGGAAATCAAAGCTTTGTGCCAGAATCTATCGAAGGCTTTT